>JBCNYH010000005.1:14248030-14263038 GCA_039654325.1 Tandanus tandanus
CCCCCCCCCCCCCCCCCCCCCCCCCCCCCCCCCCCCCCCCCCCCCCCCCCCCCCCCCCCCCCCCCCCCAAAAAAAAAGGACACTTTCCCACTGTTTTCACTTTTTCCACTGAACCAATGAAATTGGATATTAATCATCTGAGTTTAAAACTTATCTGAGTAATCTGAGCACAAACTTTCCAGATAAAACCCGGCCCTATCTGCCCCACAGATCTGTTGTGACTGATGTATCGAGATGCTCCAAAAGACCTGAAGGTTGAAGAAAGTGCTGGAAAACCAGTCCCAGTCCCAGGCTGTCTTTTTTCCCACCAGTGGGTGACGCTACTTTGACGTGTTGAGCTGGCCTCAAACGGGGGTGGCTCTGACGAAAGTTCAGAGCTGTACCAAACTGCGCTGAACTGCCAAAACATGACGGCGGTGTGGCAAAACAGCTTCACACGGGGGTGGTTATGAAGGTGGTCCAGCACAGTTTAAAATGACGGCGGTGTGAATAGGTTGTAACGAGGTTGCACTGAAGGCGGTTCAGAAAGGTTGCAAAGGGTTACAGCACAGCAGATACGACGCAGCTCGTCGGTGATATGCAGCTTTGAGAACCACCATGAAATTTCAAACATTTTGAACATCTCCTGGCTTATGGTGCTCAGTGCTGGTCGACATCATGCTTTCAAGACGACGTCACTGCAGTCCAACACGGTTTGCAACCATGCTGAACCGCCATCCGGACCGCCCCCGTGCAAGGCCAGCTTTATTCCAAGCCTGCAAGCGTACACCTAATCACCTCGGTGTGTATAATCTCATTGTACGTCTTCACATGACCACAATCATCACCAGCACCTCTCCAAATCGCTGTTATATAATTGCATTGTCTCCTACTGTACAAAAGCACCTTCCGAATGGAGTTGTCATTATTTTGATTTGGTTGTTAAGGAGAGTAAATAAATCCAGACCCCCACCCAGCAGGTCTGGGAGGAAGCCTGCCCAGAAGCATGGAGAGGAAGTCTCCCCATAGACAACATTCCAGCCCTGTGACATCACTACTAAACCACAACACAGCAGCCAAAGCAAGGTCTAACACAAGCAACACACGGGGGAAAATAAACCAATAAAACAAATGATGTACAATAAATCATCAGAAACCACAAGTTGCAAGAATGCACTGGGCGGTAGTAAAGTAAAAAAAAAAAAAAAAGAGGGTGGAAGAAACAGCACACTTAATGTCGCGAGCTTGTTAAGGCTTGCTCGATTCGGTGAGAAATGGCTACTGAGACCTGCCAAAAGCATCCTCTCACATCGCTTGGTCAGAACACGGAAGCACGAGATGAATTCCTGTAACGCTGCCAGGGCAAAAATTCATACTGCAAACATGCAAAATGGCTGCTGACTCAGAAAGCTTGACAGAACTTACAAATAATAATAATAATAATAATAATAATAATAATAATAACTTGAAGGCAACTTGGTAGGCTTTGCCTCACATAATGGAACCAGATTATTATTATTTTTATTCCACATCCTACGACAATGTTTACCTCCATCGGATTGGTCAACAAACCCAAACTTTGGCTGAACATCGCTCAAGTATGGTGTGCATCCACAATGGACCACATGGATCTCGGCACGACTGGATGTTTTGAAGTAAATTATAAGCAAATATCCTCCAGCATTCACTCCTGAAAACAAAGTCTGCCTGGGATGACTTGACGATTGCTTCCAAGATGCAATTCAGACCATCTGTGAAGCTCTGAGAAGAAGGGTTTTCTCAACCACCCCCCAAACCCCCCCCCCCTCCCCACCCACAACCCTAATGCCACCACCACCGTTACCATCACCCATTCAATACAGACCAGGTTCTTCTTGTCTTCAGAGTGTTGGTAAATTAAGAGGGGGTGACAAAGACATGAAATCCAGTAGCACCTCAACCTGTAAAACATGTCTTGGTGATAAGACAACTTAATACTGACCCTGGGATTAATCATATCACCATATGCTTTACTGAAATATTTGGTATATTGTGGTTATTGTTTCATTCATTCATTTTCTGAACCGCTTAATTATAGTTAGGGTTGCGGGGAGGATGGCACCCATCTCCGCCGACAGCTCGCCAGGCCATCGCAGGGCAGAAACACACTAACGGCAACCCAATGGCCACTCCTTATGAACTTACATACTCTCACAACGGACAGTGAGAGACATGGCTGGCCTTTGATAACCCAGTTAGCAGTGACAACTCGGTGACAGTGGGGCATGAACCCCCGACCTTCAGATCAGTAAGCCAGCACCCTACCACCGGGCCACCACTGCCCCTGGTTATTATTTTATTATTTCTTAATTCTTTATTGACTAAAATTATTCATTCATTCATTCATTTGCCGAACAGCCTAATCCTACTAGGGTCTCAGCTGACTCTGGACAAGGGTGAGATACACCATGAACAGCTCGCCAGTCCATCGCAGGGCCAACGCACACACAACCATACACACCTGTGGGCAATTTGCAACAGCCAATTTATCTAATGTGCATGTTCTTGGACTGTGGGAGGAAAAACCAGAGTACCCAAAGGTGAAGAACCCCGAACTCCACACAGGAATGCCAGAGCCCGGGATAGAACCCAGGACCTTCTTGTTCTCGAGCACAAATACCAGCTACCTATGTAGAGTAAGACAAGCACCCGGGTTGTGGAGTTTGCCCATATCCTAAGAAAAACTTTTCAGGAACAAAATAATGGGGCGGCAAAAAAGGTACAATGTGCCAAATGTATAACAAATGACTTAATTTTTAAATAAGGATTGGTATAGACCTTCCCGAGAAGCACAGCAGTTGGGGGTTGAGCTAGGTCAGTCAGTGAGAGCGCACAGCTCGAGATCCTCAAGAGGAATCTTGTGCCTGATTTTCTGCTCTAAACTGCTAATTCAGGAACAGCTGCAAGAGCTGGCAGCAAAGCAGGCCATGGATTAAAGCGAGGGGGGGAAAAAGCACTTGCGTTCTGTTTACAACCTACACAAATCATGAGCAGGTACCAAGGGTACTGGGGTCATCCACCTTGATTCCACCTCAACTCCGTCTTTAAAACAAACGTCCAACTGTGAGCGGCTCGTGTTTACCTCCCTATGATCTATGGCATTTCAATTTAAGAAATAATAAACGATCTTATAAGCCTTTTGAAATGTGGCTACCTGCCTAATGCTCTCAAAAATACGAGCTCTTCAGGGATCTACTCCTCCTGGGAAGGTTTTTTTCCCCCCCTTAAACTGCACAAACAGTCATCTCCCAGGGAGTGCACATTCTTGGTTTGTCTATATAATCCGTTTATTTTCTCTGAATACGCTGGATAAACTGAGATTTGTTTTCATTTTTTCCCCCTTTTTTTTACTCGGGACAAACAGGAAAGGTGCTTGCCAGCTAGCGCAACATCTGTGAGACATTTGCGGGGAGACCTGTGTGAGGTTTGCTTTACCATCACGACACCAGAAACCCTGCTTAGAGCCTTCCATGTGAGGTAATGCTCTTTCAAAACCTCAGAGCCAAACATCCAGACACAAATCTCCTTGCTTTCCTCATATCTCTCGGTTAACCACTAAAGACTCGAAAGACTAGCTGGAAACAACATTATGTATAATAGAACCCAAAATTCATGCAGGTGCAGCATTTTTACCCACTGGATCAGCGGTTTTTAACCCTGAGGCTGCAAACTTGGTACCTTTAGCATTTTTCAAATGGAGGGAATTATAGATGGGCGGCACAGTAGTGTAGAGGTTAGCACGTCTGCCTCACAACAAAACGGTTCTGGGTTCGAGTCCTTGGCTCCGCGAAGACGTTTCTGTGTTCTTCCTGTGCTTGTGTGGGTTTTCTCTGAGTACACCAGTTTCCTCACAGAGTCCATAGACATGCACATTAGGCTAATTGCCCCTAGGCGTGAGAGGGTGTGAATGATTCTGTACTTGTTGGCCCTGCAATGGACCAGTGAGGTGTTCAGAGTGTACCCTGCCTTCACCCAAAGTCGGCTGAGATAAGCTCCATAATCCCTGTTAACATAATGAAGGATTAAGTGGTTCGGCAAATGTGAAAACAAAAAAATTACCAGGACCAAACTTTCAGTCCACACTGTATAAAACATGCATCCATCTATCATCTGAAACACTTCGCCGTCAGGGTTCCAGAGGGAACTGCAATCAATCCCAACGGACTTTGGTGGAGGAGCAGGGGAGCAGGTCACCGGTCTATTGCAAGGCTAACACAGAGGCGACACATTCACACTTACAGATGATTTGGATTTGCCATTTGCCCTAATTTGCATGTCTTCGTACTAAGGGAGGAAACCGGAGTACCCTGATGAAAAGGACCTAAGCACATGCAAACTCCATGTAGAAAGGTGTGGGATTCAAACCCAGAACCTTTTTGCTGTAATGCATCAGTACTAACCACTACACCGCCACACCCCCATACCAAGACAAAGGTCACACAGCGACCCCATCGCCCCTCATCCAACCCTATCACGGAACACTGGGACTTATAAAATTCTGGCCTAGATACCTGTCAATCATTCCAGGTTCATGTATCGGTCTGCTAGGCACCATGGTGGTGTAGTGGCTAGCACATCCGCCTCACAGCAAGATGGTCCTGAGTTGGATTCCCGGGCTTGGCGAGAGCGCTTCTGATTGGAGTTTGCATGCTCTCCCTGTGCTTGCATGGCTTTCCACCAAGTACTCTGGTTTCCTCCAACAGCCCGAAGACATGTGCATTAGGCTAACTGAATATTCTCAATTGTCCCTAGGTGAGAATGTGAGTGAAAGTGTGATGGTCTGGCAAGCTGTTTAGGGGGTACTCCACCTTCGCTTGGAGTTGGCTGGGATGGGCCCCAGCCACCCCGCAGCCCTAATAAAGGATAAAGCAGTTCGGAAAAATAAAATAAAATGTTGATCTGCTGTTTTTACGAGGAAAAAAGATCTGCTGTTTGTGCATAATTTTGTGCGATAACTCATACTGGCGTTCTCCGATGTTAAAATACAAAGCCCTTACACAAAGTGTGTAAAGGTTGGCAGGTCTGACTTGGCGAAAATGAAAGGAGACCGATGTCTAAAAATGGGCTAACTGTGCCATAACTCGTGGCTTCTTGTCATCTGACAAGCCAAAGCCACGGCTGCCTCACATGCCACTGCGGGCACACGAGCAAAATGTGCGGTCTGCCAATGGCTTCCCAAGAGCGTTCCATAAGCGAACCACCTCCACTTAACATAAATGACATTCTCCCTGGGCCCTTCCAGAGCTACTGGCTACGCTCGCCCAAAACCTGATGTGTTAACAGCCAAGCGTGTAAATGGAGGTTGCTTTTTAGAGTCTGGGCTCTTATGGGAAAACCAGATGCTCTTTTTAATGATAATTGAAACAAGAGAAGCCTTTTGTGGTATGGCAAAGTCACCATTGTACTTTTCTCAGTTACTGAGTGTTCTTGCTAGGATGTAGATTTTAGTGGGATGTTATCTCCAGCTGTAAAAGGAAACCTGCTGCGAGGTACGTTTATGTGCCAGGTAAGTGGGGACAAGCAAGATTGCTGATCATTGCTTAAATTTCGAAACACTGGGCTCGAATTGCTGGGCAAATTTAGCCACAAACGCCAGAGTTTCTGCAGGTTTTCATTCCAACCAAACGTTTAAGAGTTGACGAGGCAAGATTGACTGATTAAAATGCTGTGGTTCATGATTGGTTGGAACAAAATCTGTAAGCACATGGACCCTTTTACGGGTAAAATTGGACACATGACACACTGGGGGTAGTGAGCTGCACCTTCCCTTGCTCTATCTTCATGGCTGAAGTGCCCTTGAGCAAGGCACCTTACCCCCAACTGCTCTCCGGGCGCCCCAATGTATGTGGCAGCCCACTGCTCCGAGTGTGTGTGTGCTCACTGTTTACATGTGTGTGCTCACTTTGGATGGGTTAAATGCAGAGGCAATAATTTCCCTTGTGGGATTAATATAGTATATAAAAAAATAAATAAAAAAATCAAATAATCACAACGCTAACTAACAGCTAGGAGGAAATAATCGCCAATACAACATGATATTTAACAATTATATGTCGAAAACAAAATGGATGTCATCCACCGAGCCTGAGAAGGATAATTGTTTTAGTATACACGACATGGGAACACAACCACAAAAAAGTACACTAAAATTACATTTTTATATTTTATTTTTAATTTTCAATATAGTCTGCGGTGCTATGTGAGGGTCCGTTGAGCTGTTCAGGATGTACCCCGCCTTTGGCCAGTGTCAGGTGAGGAAGGCTACTGCCTCCCCGTGACCCTAGTAGGATTAAGCGGTTCAGCAAATGAGTGAGTGCGTAGATATATCTAGATGAGGTTAATATTGGCAGAAAAACTCTCGGCGACATCTGATGGGTTTTCTGAGACTGCCTATATTTCACATATATACAGTAGATGTGCATGGCTTATTTAATAGATATTGTGCAGACGTGTATTTTCCGGCACCTCTGTACCATAACAAGCATTACTCAAATTTGCCTTAAGTACATCTAAACACATGCACTTACTTTCTCTTTAAGTGTCCAGACCATGTAAAATACCTCAGCCAGGCTCTATTAGCTCCAGCAAAGCAATCACACAGGCAGTCTTTGAAACACTTTAGCGAACTTCCGCACAAACACGAGACGGTCCAGAGCCACCAGAAACACAGAGGGCTGGCAAAACCGCTATCCCACACACACTCACACGCCCTCGAGAGCATAGCTGAAAACCATTATCGTAAAGTGACTTTGCAATGAAATGAGCTATTACTAATGTGACCTTTTAGCCAGTCGGCCATGCAAAACAGCTCTGCACATGCTCCGTGTGCATGTAGCTGCATGGAGAGTCGTGCTCTCAGGCCTGTCGTTATTGTGCTGCATGGTCTCCTGAGGATACACAGTCTTGCGTCAGTGCCCAGTGTGGTGTAGGGCATCAGGGGAGATAACCTATTGAAACCCAAGCACTTTACTATGCTAACACATGCTTGTTGTTAACCTGAGCGCAGAACGAGATGCTGTCAAAATCCCCTCCAGGCCAACCTCAGCTAAAAGCAGCATCCCTGTGGTACAGCTCTGTGAACAGGATGTTCTCTTCAAACACTGAAGACATATTGCTTAGGAAGGACTATGTGTCCTATTGCAGCTCGGTCATGTTTGGGATGTGGGGCTACCTTAATTAACCTCATACTGTATGCACTGGCGAGCATAAGAAGAAAGAAAGAGAGTGATAAATCATTTTGATTATTTTGTGTCACTGGTAATTTTAGTACGTAATTACATGAGCAGTGCGAGGTAAAAATATCATTAATGCTCTCTAATGCGATCCTAGCTGCTGCGCTTTGTCATGGCAGCGCCTGAAAAACCTGGAAAGTGATTACAAGCAATCAGTCACGGATAATAAATATCATAAAGCGTTCACAGGATATGGTAAGTAATGACTTTGTTATAATTTTAAATATTATAAAAGTTGTTTGGCAGACATCAGGACTCATCTTAATATAAACATAATCAGAAAATTTCAACTGACACTGCTGCACCTTATCATCAATGACTGTCGTCTTAACTTCAGTAACCAGGCCCAAATCTGGATGGTGGTTGGAATTTAAGCATTTAATTCATTCATTCACCAAACCGCTTAATTCTACTAGGGTCACGGGGATGCTGGAGCATATCACAGCCGACTCTGGGCGAAGGAGGGGTACACCCTGAACAGCTCACTAGTCAATCGCAGGGCCAACACACACACACGCTTCGCATTCACACTATGGAACATCCAATTAGCCTAATGTGCATGTCTTTGGACTGTTGGAGGAAACCGGAGTACCCAGAGGAAGCGCACATAAACACAGGGAAAACATGCACACTCCACACAGAAACGCTTTCAACAAGCCCGGAACTCGACTCCAGGACCTTCTTGCTGTGAGAGGGAAGTGTTACTCACTATGCCATGTGCCATCCTGGAATTTAAAAAAAAAATCATCAGTACAGGGAACAGGGGACCCAAAGGAAACCCACAGCAATATAAGGAAATGGTTTGAAACCCCACATATACAGAAACCCAAGCTCGGGTTTAAACCGGAGCTCTCAGCAAGCAGTGATACATCATGTGCCATGAATCTCGTCACAGTTCCAGATTCTAAAGCTTTGATTCTATGCTCTGGTTACTGTGCAAAATTAAAATTGTTCTTGTTTCCACAGCATTCTCTGGTTTGCTTTCACCTCCCAAAACATCTTAATAGGTGACCTGTGGACTTTTGCACACAGAATTGCCCGGATAGGTCCTGGATCCAATGCCACTGAACATGTAACCGAACCTTTTGTATCATTCTTTTTTGTATCATCATGTCCACATGACATACATCACTTTCTAAAGAGCTTCCACTTCTCAACCTGGTGAAGAAAAACTGGCATGACTTAAACAAAAACGGAGCCCAATTTCATCACGAGCTTGTATAACTGATGAAACCAGGCATGAAAAAACAGGGGCAGATACATTAACCAGCGGACGGGATATCAGCCTTGGCGCAAGACAATGCTAGAGTTGGCTGAAGCTCCAGCAGTCCTGCTGTTCTGCGTGGTGGCTGTCTGTATATTTTTATACCCAAGTACACGACTCGCTCACTGCGTGGCCTGGGAATTGAACCAGCCGAGCAGGCTTCTCCAGCTCACAAGCAGCGGCCGCGCAGATTTTTCTGGAAGCGTTCTGCATGAACGTGCTGCTGCGTGCTGTTTCCTTGACCGTGCTCCAGCCCAGATGCACTCCACCAAATGCTGACATACTCCAAAGTCAAAATTGGGATAAGTTAAAGATCAATTTCACTTCGAGGCACAGGTCAAAACAATGAGCATGTTAAAGTCAGTAAAGTGCTGGTGGGTTGCTCTAGATGAGTCGGGCCAAGAACATTTCTGCCCAGCCCACACAGATAGAAAATACAGAGCACCAAAGACATCCTGTTCTTTCTACGTAGGAGATACGCACACAGTTTGATGGTGGGGGTTTAACTAGTGGGTGGAAGGGTGGGTGTTCTCACATATGGCTCTCAAAATTATGAAAATCTGCTTGTTTGACCTAAAAGGCTGTGTGTTCTTCATGGTGGATAGCAGCCGTGGCTGCAGGCCTGTTGGCATCTATGACAGAGACACAGTCCCTTCCCGCCTCACTCCATCTTCCACGGGTTTCTTTCAAGCATCCGGACTGATCGCTATCAACTTACTTCTTTGCCCATGGGGGAAGCTGGCCTAACATGACCTTTGAAGCAAAAGATCCTGTACAGAACCTTCTGATTGTAGGGACACAACAAATGAACGGAGAGCACAATAACAACAAAACAATGACAAGCATGCATCTCAGCATAGAGAAGACAGTGCAGGCACCTTGATCATCAACTGGCTCAGATAAAGCAAGGCAAGGCAAAGCAAAGCAGGGATGTGTTTACTGTTTACAACTACTTCTGAAGAAGAGATAGACCTCACGTACTGTCTGTTCGATGACTGGATAAGACGATGATGAGATATGCCAAAGATAAGCCCTTCCAAAGCTAGAGCATGGCTAGATCAAGTACAAGGCACTCGAAAGTAGAGACGCAACTTTGCGGGGATGATCCAGGATATCCATGTCTCATCAACTGCAACTGTCTGGGTTTGGTTTGGTTTGAATGATATGCTTTTCACTGTAAAATATTCATGTGATTTAGTCTGAAGGATGCAAGAAAGGAGAGAAATCCCAAGGCTACTATGGTCTTAAATGCATGCTCCGTTTAAAGGAAGAATTTGAGGTAGAGATATTTGTACTGAATATTCGCTGTACCATAAACCACAAAGGACAGAAGATCTTGCATGAAACAGCTGGTGGGGGGAAAAAAAGAGAGAGAACAGAAGCATGAGTGAGGTTTTTCAGAAGCACTTTGAACACCAGATTCTCTCAATTCATCCGCCAAGTGCTTACTGGGCTGACGTCTTGCATATGCAACATTTCATTCATCTTCAAATGGCCTCATGCTTCTCCTTTCTGTATGACTATGATCTTCTCCAGTAAGTGACACCGTTTTTTCACCTTGGCTGTAACAAGGCCAGTTTATTGTGTATAGGGGCCACTTGACTCAGAGGTCAGGGTGTTAATTTGAAGGACAGGTTTCGGGTCTCTGGCGGTGTCCTGTTATAAGCATGTTACGTAAAAACAGGAAACACAATATTTGTTTCCTTCTATTTCTATTCTTTTATGCTTTTTGTGAGCAAAGGTTCATGAGTAGCAATCAGAAAGACTCTGCACCTGCGCAGATAAACGCATTCTACCTAGCCACACCTGTACAGGTGACCACTCTCTAACTAGTATTTCTTGTGAACTGTACATCGCACTTTCTTTGAACTGACCAATCCTGTGTTGTCACCACAATGTCTGTCTGTGCATATAAGCCCAGAGAACTCTAAAATAAACTAGAGAACTGCTGCCCGACATACCTAAGCGTGCTGTGTTCGTGTTTCTTTCCTCCCAGTGGGGGAGGGGTATCTATAATCTCTATAATTTATGTATGAGCAAGGAGAGTTATTTGTCTTTTTCTCTTAACATATATTGTACACCAACTCCAAATCGTACCAATGCAGGAAATAGAACGCATTATCATTTCAAGCACGAGTTTTGTTAAAAGAATGTCGACCACAGTAATGCCACAGTGAGAAAAGACCATGTGACGTGTATGGCGGGATAAAAAAAAAAATAATAATCTGTATAATTTCATGAGCCCCATTAGAACAAATCTATCAGCGATAAAACAGTTTCTACCTTGGTGACCGCAGGGTACCCTGATGCAACCTCGGCTGGGCAGTAGAGCCTTTCCTCATGTGACGTCTCCACCGTAGTGGCCCATTGATCCAGAAACCCACTCGGGGTGTACAGACCACAGTCTCTTACACTTGTCTCCCGTTCAAAGTCCTCACAAACGCCATCGCCGTCATAGTAGTAGCATATGCTGGGTTCCTCTGTGACAGACAGAATGACATGTGAAGATCGCATTTTAAATTTTACTGGGTCTAAGTGAAACCAAAAGAATCACAGTAGTGTAAATTGGGAAAGAAAATGTAGTTTAGATTTCCATGCTTTTCATAATTAACTTTCAGTAGCTCTTCAAACAACAGTTGATTCATACAGACAACAAAAAGCTTTATGGATTTAAAAAGTTGCTGTGATTAAACAAATAAAATCCCTGATGGTGAACTTTGCCATAAGGAGACATTAAACATTTAGGGAAGGAGTCTCCAGTGTCAGTCCTTTGTAACAGGCAGTGAGTTTTCAAACACTGAAAGCCTTCAGGGAAGAGGTGTTTTCAATTCATATTTAAAAAAGTGGAGGCTGCTATTGCATTAGTTAAGTGCTAACATGGTAAAGGGGCCACGGTGGCATAGTGGATAGCAATCTTGTCTCACAACAGTAAGGTCCTGAGTTTGAGCCCAATGGTTGGCACGGGTGTTTGTGATTTTCTGATTTACATTACATCTATGGCATTTGGCAGACGCCCTTATCCAGAGTGACTTACATTTTTATGCAACTGAGCAATTGAGAGTTAAGGGCCTTGCTCCAGGGCCCAACAGAGGCAGCTTGGTGGTACTGGGACTTGAAACCCTGACCTTTGGATCAGTAAGCCAGAGCCTTAACCACCTGAGCCACCACCGCCACCATTGTTCTTGCCATGCTTGTGTGGGTTTCTTGTGGGTCCAAAGACATGCACATTATGCTAATTTATTCATTTGCCAAAAGGCTTCGTCCTACTAAGGAAGGCTGGTGCCTATCTCAGCCGACTCTTAAGGGAGCGTACACCCTGAACAGCTCACCAGACCACCGCATGGCCAGCACACACACACGACAATTCACATTCACATTTACACCTAAGGGAAATTTGGAACCAATTAGGCTTATGTGGAGGAGGAAACCAGAGTGCTCGAAGGAAATCCACTCAAGCCCAACACCGAAACGGCTTCGTCAAGCCGGGGACTCAATCCTGGGACATTCATGCTGTGACGTGGATGTGCTAACCAATACACCACTGTGCTGCCCACATTATGCTAATTGGCTATTCCAAGTTGCAGCTAGGCTGGAGTGTGAATGGGTGTGTGTCCTAGAGTACAGGTTCTGCCTAGACATGCAACTACCAAACTTGATTAAATGGATTACAGGAGGCTCTGATGGCCCTAGAGTTGTCAAGAGTGGAATCTGATTAAACAGATAGAAAGAAGAAGAAGAGAGACCATGGAAGCTAATTGTAAGATTATCTGCTAGAACAAGGAAGTCAACTGCTAGGCTGGTCTGAAAAAATAAACCGAAAGTTCGTAACATGAGTCTGAACCCAGCAATGCGGGGGGCAGGGGGGAAGCATCTCTGCCAATGTTAATCAGTAGGTGCTTTTAAAGGGGAAAAAAAGCTTTTCTAGTGTCATCCCTTCCTTTTCACCATTCCTCTCCTCTCTCTCCAGGAGAATCAGGGTAAAAGGAGAGTAAACATAGGTGTCCGCGCTGCCAGGTCAGAGCAGACCGGTTTCAAGGGACAAGAAAAAGAGATGAATTTTTACAAAGAAAGGAGCATCCTGCTGTGGCAGCCAAGGTGGGGAAAAGATTCGTGAAAGTAATCGGATATGATGAATTTGTCAGATTAAGGGTCTATCGTATTTATTTTTAAGGTAGGGGACGGGGTGAGATGTACAGACAGATAGAGTGAGAGAGAAAGAACGAGAAATGTCTTTTCCAGACAGCGGAGTCTCCTTTTTTTTCTGTCGTTCTCCAGCCTCCTTATCCATCTCTTCTGCTTCCCCCTTGTCCAGTTTCTCCACCACTCACGTTCATATTCTCTCCATCCTCTACCTCTCAATCAATCTTTCTCCACTGCGTCCTCCCTTCGCCGCATCCCTCTCATCACACACACCCTCCTTCTTCGTCCTGCTCTTTCTATCCTTCTCCCCCCCTCACTTCCCAGAGTCAGGGGTTCCAGTAAGGGGGACAGAGAAGTGCTGAGCCAAGTTGGCCTCTACGCAAATTCCAATGCTCCCCTCAGCCTAGCTCTGCTGATGTTGAAACGTGGGGCTGCCGAAGGGGGCACACACACTCACACACTCTGCTTTGGTTTGGGAAAAAAAAAAACCCCACACACACACATGGTGTCAGAAGAGCAATATGCTTTGCTAGCTACATGATTCACCTTCTTGTTTTAGTGCTAGTGCTTATCTTGGACAAATTTAGCTTTGTGTTAGTTAGCTTGCAAGCAAACATGGCTATTTATTTTTATTTTCATATTAAATGTGTATCTACATGGACAACTATAGAGTTCAGTAAAGTATAGCTACCTTGAAACTTGTACTAGCTACACATGAGATAATGCTAATGCTAGATAAGCTAACCATTGTGCTAGCCTGATATATCTGCTATCTACTTTTGAGAAAGTAAAGTTAACGTTAGCTGTGCTAGAATGTAAGTCGTCTAGGTATAGCCACTGTCTACAGGAGTCTGTCTTCAATTTTAACCAAAATAAAATAATTTATTCTAAGTATACAGTAGTGTGCAGTGAAGATTATACATCACCACTTTTGTCTAAAAGGAACCAAAAAAAATAATTCCGACAAGTATATTGAGGTAAAAGTACGACAATTTTTCAGAAAAATTTAAAGGTGTCGCAATTTATTTATTTATTTTTTACTTTTGCATAGCATGCGAGTGAAGATAGCGAATGAAGAAATTAAAAAAATATGTGAACACTATGCCTGAAAGGTAAAGGGTGGCCACACGAAATATTGACTTTTATTCTCAAAAAAGAGACTGTTATTTTTGTTATTGCTATATATTGTTGTTTGTTTACTTATTCTCATCAATATGATCCAATATTACATGAAATAAATGCTTGAATAGGACTTGGTTTCTGATTTATCTTCATTTTGTTAAGTGTATAATCATCACTGCATCATTTTTTTTTTTTTTATTTCTGCACTCTCTAAACCGTTCCATATGGTCTGAGGTTCAAGTCAAAAAAATTTAATTTGCGACACCTTTCAATTTTTCTGAAAAATTGGCGTTTTCAGTGTTTTTGTTTATTAGCCGTACTTTTACCTCAATATACTTGTCGGAATTACTTTTTTGGTTCTCAGTGCCTACAATAGAATTGTTCAATACATTTTCACCAAAAAATTATAGAGAAGTATTTTTTACTTATTTCTTTTTTATTAGGAGCCCTTTTAGACAAAAGTGATGGTGTGTAATCTTCACTGCACACTACTGTAGTTTGTTAGTAGATATTGATATAGCCTTATTTTAACATACTATGTATTTTTAGGAATTCATATAATTTCCAAACCACTTTATCCTTTATTAGGGTCACAGGGAGGCTGGAGCCCATCCCAGCTGACCCTTGGCAGAAACACCCTTGCCGGGCACCCTTGCTGTGAGGCGAGAGTGCTATCGTATGCTGTAGTCGAATGATATTTATTTTGTTTGGAGCAATAATCTACACTTTGCACAGATTATGATTGATCACCTTAAATGAATGGTCACCAACCCGGTGCTTGAATCTAGTTAACTAGATCTAGTTTACCATGTGGCTAGTTCAATATAAATGATAGCTAATGATAAATTTGTGGAAGGTATGGTGGCATAGTGGATTAGCACTTCCACCTCATCGGAAGAAGGAACTGGATTCAAATCCGGTGCCCGGTGAAGTTCTTCCTGTGCTTGCGTGAGTTTCATCTGGGTGCTCCAGTTTCCTCTGACAGTCCAAAGACATGCTAATTAGGCTTATTGACTGTTTCAGGTTGCCCTAAGTGTAAATCTGAATGGTTGTGTGTCTGTGTTGGCCCTGTGATGGTCTGACTAACAGTTCAGGTTGTACCCAGCCTTCAAATGGAGTTGGCTGTGATGGGCTCCATCCTCTGCGTGACCCAAACAAAGCAGAAAGCAAATTGGAAGCAAAATGAAATTAACTGATGAATTTGTAATAATTGTGTAACTAAGCTTGCTTAC
>JBCNYH010000005.1:14269838-14285244 GCA_039654325.1 Tandanus tandanus
GTGTGTGTGTGTGTGTGTGTGTGTGTGTGTGTGTGTGTGTGTGTGTGTGTGTGTGTGTTTGTGTGTGTGTGTGTGATCCAATGATCCACTTCTACCATATAGGTACTACAGATTCTAAAGTACCAAACCCAATGCAAAAACGTATGTGGGGTCTTCAGTTGTGGGTCTGGGTTGCCGTGGCAGTGGCTTCACCTGTGCTGATTGTCCTTGTTGTCATCATTGTACTGATTCACCGTAGGAACAAACGGAAAAAGGTGAGGGGAGGAAATGAAGTGGGTGATAAAACAAAGAATGATACAGACATACAGTGGTTCATGCAGCTTTTACTTTCTCAGAGGAAGATGAAAAAAATGAAATCTATGCGGCAAACAATCACATCCAGGAATTACTGCAAGTGTGACAGGTAGCGTTTCTTTCCTTTCTATGTATTGACATAAAAAATTGATTAACAGATAAATAATATATACTACTAAATGTATTCTAATTCAGCCCCAGTCAAGTTATTATTTTTTTATATTTATATTATTTTTATATTTTATTATATTACTTTAATAAATATGACTGATATTGGCTGTTGTATGATTTATATGATTGTTATATTTAAACGACTCCTTCTAACCAAAGGATAATGTAATTCTACTAATATCACACACCTCTACATTGTATTCTCTCAAAAGGACTGTGAGGCAGCCCCGTACAGGTAAAAAGGAGCGGCCTCCTCCTCTTCCCAGGCACCACTACACCTCTTTAAACGAATTATGAGTAAAAAGTATAAAGGAGTAATAAAAATAATACAGTCCATAGAGTCATCGCTTGGATATTTTAATTAAAATCAATAATATGGATACATTTTAATGAACACAAATAAGCAATTCCTTTTCAGAGTTTTCTCTTGTTTCTGTATTTGTATATAAGATCCTTTCCTGGAAATATTTTAGTGAATTTTTTTTGTTTTGTTTTTGTAAAGGAATTTTAAGTTTTGTTTATTTTAATTGTCTAAATGTTTATTATATTTTATAGTTTGTTTATTCTAAATGTGCAAGAGCTTCTTCTTCTTTAATTAAACATTAAAATAAAACTTGTGTTCTTTGCATGTGTGTGCAACTGCGTGTTGATTCTTTGTTTCGTTACATTTGCACCAGTGTGAAGTAGCAGCACTTTCCGCTTGTACTGGTACAGATGGTGTTAGGGCTGCACAGGTGGCCAAACACACACACACACACACACACACACACACACACACACACACACACACACACACACACACACACACACACACACTCGCATCAGCTTGTAATAAAAGAATGAATGAGAGAAGAGAAGGGTGGGGGGAACATACAAAGGCCTCATTATTTGCATTTGCGTTGGACGTCTTCCCCAGAGGGAACACAGCCTTCTCTCTGCTGATTAACAAAAACGGCGCGGCCAAATTAGCGGAGCGCTCGGGCACGGCGGCTGCTGTTGCAAACACGGGGGGTTCAGACGAGGCCAAGATTTTCGCGCTGCCATCAGCACAGTTATAAGGTGCCTGCTCTAATGGGCAGGGAAGCAGTAACTTTTAATAAGAGGCTAAACAAATCATTCAAATTAGCACTTAAGATGAATGGCGAGGGCTGGAGTTTTATGCGGCTGTTGGCGTTTGTGCCCGAGCCAAGTGTGGGGCTGAGGACAGAAAATCACTAAAGCATACACTAGTGAAAGTCACATAAAATTAAACAAGGATGCACAAAAATTACAGTTGACAAGTCATGTATATGTCCATATGTATATATAAATACATACAGGAGGGGGATGTGTGAGTGGATTTACTGCGGGACACTTGGATAATCATTTCTTTAATGACCTGTTCCTTACATTTTCCTTTCTTTCCCAAAATGAAACACACACACACACACACACACACACACACACACACACACACACACACACACACACACACACATGCAAATCATCAAACATACAAGCACACACAGTTTCTCCAACATAATTAACATAACACATTTTAAGAAAGCTGTCGGTATCCATGGGAACAAAGTTTATAAGAACAATATTTGCTAATATTCCCGTAAAGCTTGGAGTTTTTTCCACGATTTTCTCCACCTCCCAATTTACTGGAATTTTAATCGGATCGCTATCACGCCATCACCACCACCAATCAGAAAGGGGCGAGGGCATGCACATGCTTCCACCAAGACACGTAACACCAGCCTGCCACTTGCAGTTTTTCCCAACTGTCATGCCGGCAGATACGGTAACAAGCTTCAGAAAAAAATTAAGGCATTATTCGCCCCTTATATGCATGAGATCACAAGCCCATGAATGGCTGGTGATTGCTTTAAGTAACAGAGCATATGCCAAATGCTCACATGGGCTTCCAGCAATGGATGGCAATGAATATACACCTACCTGAACTCAATATGATGTATACATGTATTCATTCAATTATTCATTCATTCATTGGCTGAACAACTTAATCCTACTAGTGTCACAGGAAGGCTGGAGCCCATCTCCGCCGTACATCCTGGACAGCGTGTTAGTCCATCATAAAGCCAACACACACACACACAGCCATTCACACTCCTACTTACACCTAATGGCAATTTGGAGCAACCGATTAGCCTAAGGTGCATGTCTTTGGACTGTGGGAGGAAGCCGGAACCCCCGGAGGAAACCCACGGAAGCATGGGGAGAACATGCAATAAATGCCCTTGCTGAGAGCAGGACTCGACCTCAGGACCTTCTTGCTGTGAGGCAGGTGTGCTAAGCACTATGCCACCACGCTGCCCTTATACTGTATACAATATATCCATAATTTTGACTATTTTAATCGTCAACTTTGCAACAAATTGGCATCAATAATATCGACTTTAAACCCGTGACTTAACTTAACATCAGGATGAGGTGAGAGTCTTTTGCAACAGCTGCAGAATCAAGAAAAAGAAAGCTCCAAAGTGAGTATGAACAGACATATCACTATCTTAGCCAAGACTCAGCATTGCCACCTCGCTTGATGTGAAGAGACATGGACGTGGCTGTGCAGCAGTGAGTCTCTGGTTTCCTCATGCGAAACGAATAGACGATCAAAAGCAAAACCATGTGTGCGCACATGCCATCACAGCACGTCCTTAATGGACCTTATAAAGAAGGAAATAAAATATAAATAGGAGGAATTTTTATTTTTATAAACAGTTGGATCTAGGCCCCTATAGTCAGTACCTCCTGGAAATTCACAACGTCACAACTTTCATCAATTCACACAAATTCAACCTATCCTTAATCATTCTGCACAACCTTGCAATTTTGACCAATTTTTCACAGCAGTCCTCCGCACAAAGGTTCAGCTGTACATCGCCATACATCACAATTTTTTGGAGTTTATTCTTTTGAAGACATCAAGATGCGCAACTATGTAATGTTGCAATTTTCACATAATCTCACAATTTCATTGCAATTACCGCCTAAAAACATCCCTACATGCACCACAATTTTTGGGGAAAATGTAGCTCAACATTTTACATTCTAGACCTGAACAATCATAAAAAACCTATAAAATCCTGGAGGGACTGGTATTTGATCTGTTTCTGCAGCTCAATACTGTCATTTGTTTGACTTTGCCTTTGGATTTGCCTCTGTTATACCCTTTTCCCTATGTGTCTGGCCTGTTCTTGTTTGCCTCTGAGATCTCTGATCTTCTATGAACTTGAACTATGCCTGTCTAAATGGTTGTTTGTGCGCTTTTGCAGAATATCAGTAAAGCTTTTATCTGCAATTGCATCCTCTTGTTTTACAGTCTGTTTTACATTCATGACAGGTTCCTGTGTTGTACTGTGAACATACTGTGGATGGATGGGTTTGGATCTTTGCTTAAGGCTTCAGTGATTCTCTGAGTTTATAGGAAATTCTTTTTTTATAGGTACTTGTGGGTACTATGTAGAACCCTGGAATTAAAGGGCTTCATAGCCACATTATTAGTCTTAATACCTGGATGGCAGTTAGTGGTTAGCACTCCTGCCTCACAGCAAGAAGATCCTGGGTTCAAGAAATTTTGTGTAGTTTGTATGTTCTAGCCATGCTTGTGTGGGTTTCTTCTGCATGTTCGAATTTTTCCCTGCAAGCCAAAGACATGATATTTAGGCTACCTCCCTGTTTTGGATTGTCCCTAGGTGTGAATGTAAGTGTAAGTGTGAATGTCTGTGTGTCTAGCAAGCTCTTCAGGGTGTACTCTGCCTTTTGCCCAGAGTCGGCTGGGAGACGCTCCAGCCTCCCTGCAATCCTGACAGGATAAGCAGTACGGATAATGAATGAAATGAATAAAAAAGTTCCAATCCCTTTTACCCCTACAAGTTAAGGGAAATGGTCACCCTGTTTCACTTTGATGCAAACATAACATTAATTGATGAGTTTTTGAGCCCTGCTCAAGGTTCTTGCAATGACAATCTGAGTTCCTAATCAGTCCTATAAGGTTCTCTGGGCAACAATGACAGGTATGACGTAAAACCTTGGAACAGAGTTTCCTAGTCACAGGAATGCTAGGATCATTAATCATTCACATAAGAGAGAGTCTGTGGTAGCCCTGGGATTTGACCTTAGAATCTTCTGCACTACCAAAAGCCTTAATGCCAATCTCTAACTGCACTTGACAAAATGTGGAGAACAATTAATTTCTTCTGACATGTAAACATGTGAAGTTAATGGATGAGGGTTCAGGGCCTTGTGAAAGGGTGCAAAACGAAAGGTTCTTAAGTTTATACAGTACCTCTGGGGGGACAGTGAAAGAAAGTCCCAAAAAAGCTATAAATAATCATTTAGGTTCCTTTTAGTGGAAGTCATGGGATCTGACCTTACAACCTATTGGTCTAGCTCAAAACCTTACCTGTTGATGTAGAACTACATTTAACAAATCTGAGCAAAGCTTCCTGAATGGCACATTTGCTCAAACAAGAACACATTTTTGAAAAACAAAACCTGACCAGACACGTCTCTCATTGTCACTATCCCATTCTTCACACGCACATTTCACATTCACGCTATCTTTTTGAGCCTCCATAAGCAAGCACACTTTACCAAATTAGAGGTCGGTGAGACCAACCAAGTATCTGGATCTCATTCACTCCCCGGCGCCCTGAGTGGTATGAAAACCTCTGGATTTTCACTGCATTCCTCATACCAGAACCACACTCCGCATGAGGTTTCCTTCACACTACCTGCCAAGAACAACAGGACGACGAGGAAGCATCCTTGGCACGTTTTGAAAAAAAAAAAAGAAAGAAAGAAAAAGAAAAAAGGAAAAATGGTAGGCAGACAGGAAACAAAAACATTTTTCGAATAGAATCTGAACAAGCTAGCTACGCTGTGGGCCTCAAGGCAGGATGAACTCTTTTGTCTTGTCTAACATGGAAAGTTTGTTTGATTGCAATGATTTCTTGAAACCTCTATTGGAAAGCTGATGCGCCGATCAGGAAACACTTCCATAACTTTACCTAACAGTCTCAGAGGAATTTAATGTTTAAAACATTCTTTTGGCACACTTATTTCAATTCATCAGATAACTGCCAAGTCTTTCATGCACTGAACCCCATGTGGTAGAACTGGTTGGACACTAAGCCCTCCTGTAGACCTGCATTTTAACACCTTACGATTCATGCACACAAGAGCAACATGCACTAATTAGTATGTAGGAACATTTACTCCATGCTCTAAACCAAACATCGGGTGAAACTTTGAATTTTACGATCCTCCCTACAATCAGCTAAACTTCTAGTAGAAGAGCAGATTTGATTTAAACCTTAACACCCCACCACCAACACCCCCCCCCCCTCCTCCCTGCATACTTCATAACAAAAAGATCTAAGACTTTCCTTAAAGTGAGTTGATGGTTAAAAAGGCCTTACTGCGTGTGGTTACTGCTAACAGAAAACAGAAATGCTAATTACAAGAATACCAAGCCAGGTGTTCAGTCATGGTGTAAATGCAAAACAAGTCAAAAGACCTGAGAGTCTGAAAATCTAACAAACTTGTCTTGGGGGTGTAGTGGTTAGCACATCCGCCTCAATGCAAGAAGGTCCTGGGTTCAGGTTCTGGGCTTGGCAAGTGGAGTCTTTACTGATGGTGCTCGAGAACAGCTAAAACCCACAGTAAGTTTAATTTTGCTGACTCTAGAAAGTCTTTAGGACAAAACAATTCTACATAAAGAAAAAAAGCAGAAGTTGGTCTATATTATATGTTACAGCTGCTGTAGCGTAAGTGATAACAGGAGCGAACTTTTTTTTAATGGATGCTCTACAACAATGAATGTAATCATAAATAGTAAATCCGTTACATTTGAAGAACTCTTACTGTTGGCAATTTGACGGAATATAAGAAGAATAAAACACAGTCGTGGTGAAAGAACCAGCTTTATGCCTTGGTCTCACATAGCTGGAATAACTTTATGGTTAACGACGGTAGATGATTTTTGGAGTAAAATGGCATCATCTTGTATGCTTTCTTCACACTTCCGTCAGAATACGTGAGAGCCAAGATGCTTCCTTGGGAACCAGGAGGGCATGTTGAAAATGATTGTGGGTGAAGCACAGGATCATTTTAACCATTGCAACCATCAGGGCATCCATGAGGCATCCATGGCCTTCAGGATGTTACCTGGAATGGCAACTACCATGTACGCATCGCAGGTATTGGTGGAAGACATTGCAGATCCTCAAGTTACTCAGTCTAGTGCATCTTTTCTTCGCCCGCTTTTTTGCTAGCAACATCCACTTGCACGGTCGCGGTAGTCCATGCAACGGCTGTCATATATCACTGATTTATGTGAGAACTTAGCTTAAGGGTGACAGTAACTCTGCTTCATGTTACGCAGTATCACTCCACCCCATCGCTAATTAGTTACAAAACAGCAACCACCACCGCCCCGCGTCCACTCCCAAGCGTTATATTTAAGGTGTTGCCTTAAACTGCCAATCAAAACAGCGCACACTAAAACATGTTTCTGTACTGTATCATTCGAGCCCAACCTTGAAGAGGCCAAGTTTCCCAGCCTCCCAGAATTCTCCGACGGCTTCGAAGGTGTTAAAATCTTTACGCACGCGGACTCTTATCTACAGCTTAACACCCGCACCATACAGATTCATTTGTATTCTATTAGTGGTGGCTTTCTGTTACACACTCAGCAGCTCTGGAGTGGAGGACTCAGTGATGTGTCAAATGATGTCACTTAAGCCAGACCATTTCACAGGCACTGATGACAAGTCCGTGCACTTAAAGCATGAATACACGCTGATGACATGGCATGGGATGAGGGAATATGTCATCGTAACCATGATAGCAGCCCATCGTTCAAACGCTGGCAGCGCTTTAGGTGTGAGGGTACAATGTGTTTGCACCTCTGACTCATAAGCAAATGGAGATACTAACTGTGCTTTGGATGGAGTAACGGTTGAGAGACAAATAAAAGAGAGCATGAGAGAGAGCGGTGCAAGGATGCTTGACATTGTTTGAGAGTTCAGAAAGGACCGTGTTGTGGAAATGGAGCTGGAGATGGATTGCCATTTCCTGTTATGACTATTCCATATGGAAAATATGGTTCTCTGTGTGTAACATGTACACTTATATAAACAAATGTCTTTCGGATAAGCTGGGCATTTCTTCAGATCATGAAAAATCTCCGCCGGGATCGGCCAAATCGAAGGAACTACAGCATGATTGATAACGTGATAGCACTTGATAAACAGAAAATACTTCTCGAGCCTTTGGACATTTGATGCCGTGCTGGAAAAAAAAAAAAATAACAGAGCGGTACATCTGTACGTTGGAGCAGGAGCACGGCAACAACAAAAAATGATAGCCATTTGGAGAAATCTCATCCAGTGTGGCTTCTCAAATGAAAACAATAGTGTGGCTGTTTTTAGTCAAGGAAAAGGTTTTCTTGGACAGATCTCTCTCTCTCTCTCTCTCACACACACACACACACACACACGCGCGCGCACTCACATATGGATGGAAAGTAGATTCTGACCATTGCAGATGCTGACATTTAATTACCTCAATGACAGAGCAGTTCAGATTTCAAAGAACTTCAGCAGGTCACTGTGAAATTGCTCATCATATTCCCAAAACCGCAGAGGAATGGATCTTCCCAGTTGCAAACAAATTCAACTTTTCACGTCGACTGCTCAGCCATCCATGATGTACCATAAAGCTGTGAATGTCCAGAGAAAGAAAAATGGCTTCTAGAGGGTTTTCCCTCAATTTATCAGTTGCCAGTGTGCATCAATTACCAAACAGCAACAGGGATCAACTCAAGTTTCCATGCTGCTGCTCTCTCTCGTTCTTTTAATCTTTCTCTTGCGTAAACTGGAATTATCGTCGACGTCTATTATGCAACGTGGGCTCCAACCTGCTTCGACTTCACCCACCAAGAGTCCCTTCTCGTCCTCAGCACACCCGGCCCAGCGGCCCATATCTAAAATGAGTTCCAAGTGGAAATCTTTTCTGACAGCTGCTAGAAAGGAGGGTGGAAAAAAACAAACCCAGAGACACCCCAGATACTGCCACCATCAGCAGCTCCCACCCTGGAAATGTGGTTTGTGTTAACATGGGGATTAAAAAAGGGTGGGCCAATAATACCTCTACGTTTAAAGGGAAAGGTGAAGATGCATAAAGGCTTTTTTGTCAGGGCAGCGTGAAGTTCAGGAGCACCTCAACGCGAGCCAACGCTGAAATCCAAAGTCAATAAAATTCTGAGCTGAAATCCTGTATTTTGGCAACGAAGATGAGTCGGAGTACAGCGGCTTTCATAACAGCCAATTATCACAGACATCTTGAAACAGTCAACACCTCGGAGCATGATTCGAAAGTTTACATCTAACATTCAGATGAGGAAAAACATGATTACAGAAATTAAAGAGTTTCACAGGAACATAGAGGACGGTTGACTTTTTTAACCTAAACTTCAATATACTGATGATGGTACGAAAGTTTGCATCGATGAAAATTTTAGAAGTCCGAAAGCTATGTTAATATTAGCTAATGTTAATATTCACACCGGGGAAAGTTCTGCGTATTCAGAGTCAGGTTTCGCACATACTTACGATAATTTTCTAATGATTCTATTGATTCATTTTCAATACATTTCAATTTCCGAGTCTGGGCAAAGGCGGGCTACACCCTGAACAGCTTGGTCTGAGCTTTCACACTCACGCTAACACTTATGGGCAATTTGGAGCAGCGAATTAGTCTGAGAAGAAACTACGGAAGAAACTCGGGCACACAGAGAAAATCCATGCAAGTATGTGGAAAACGTGCAAACCCCACTCAGAAATGTCCTCGCCAAGCCCAGGACTCGAACCCAGGACCTTCTTGCAGTGAAGCAGCCATGTCAACCACTATACCACAGAGCCGCCCTGGACGTCCATTTAAATTATTAAAATCAGACCATGCCTGTGATGTTTCCAGAATTTTCTCGAGTAGAAGTGATCAAGACGGGGTTTTCTGTAGCATCCAGGCTACTTGCATTGAGAAAATGTGGACTACAGAGGCTCACTTGAGTTTAATAAATAACTTGATATAAAAATAATTAAATAAAAAGGTCTCGAGATGATTAATGTCTCTGATTAAGATGCTGTCTCTACCAATTTAAAGGGATGATACAAGTAATTAATTAATGCTGTCATTGAAATTAATTTAATATTGGCCTTGAATGGCATTTAATGTTTGTGTGTTTGTGTGTTTGTGTGTGTGTGTGTGTGTGTGTGTGTGTGTGTGTGTGTGTGTGTGTGTGTGTGTGTTGTAGTTGCATTAAGATGTCAGACAGTGATGCTGGATTTCATCCTGCTTCCGAAGTGCAAAGTCAAAATGGTGACTACCTGGGACACGCCCATGTTTTTGGCAAACTCCACCCTGCAAAGCGTAACTCACACAGATTCAGAACAGAATGTAAGTCTGTTGTTCAAGGATCAAGGTGCCCCTCAGAACAATATACAAACTGTTTCTTCTCAGAGCCCATAATGTAACCGTTTTATAATAATCCTGTAACTCACTCACTCATTTGCCGAACCGCTTAATCCTAGTAGGATCGCGGGGACCCTAGTTTCACCAGACCCAGGGTGAAGGAGTACAGGTACACCCTGAGCAGCCTAGGGGCACACCTAGGGGCAATTTGGAACAGCCAGTTAGCCTAATGTGCACGTCTTCGGACTGCGGGAGGAAACCAGAGAACCCTGGGGAAACCCCACGCAAGCATACAGACTCCACAGAGAAATACCCGAGACTTGAACCCAGAACGCTCTTGCGTTGGTGCGCTCTTGGTGGATGTAATACACAACCGTCACCCACCATCCCCCAACCCATTCCCCTAAAAAAATTCCAGAACAACATCTTACCTGTCTACATATCTGCGTGCGGAGTCGCTGAGTTCAATGCCCTTGGGAGCATGACTAAACGATGGTTGACGCAAGAGTCTGTAACGCAACTCTTCGCAATCCTGGCACAGTGGACAATCAGGCTTGGATGTCAGTAAAGTGGCATCGATCTCTAGGTGCTGCTCCATGGTGAAGAACTGCACACCGTACACCTTCTCTTTTACATCTAGCTTGACGGTCAGAGGCATGTCGCAGAACACATCACTGGGTCCCAGAGAGAGGTTATGCCCGCCTACACAAAGCAATATGATGTTGTGGATCGCAGGAAGAGCCGTCTCCTCTGAAGAACAGAACGTCACCCAGACAGTGAGTGACTCGGGCACGACTGGGTATGCAAATTCCAGCTGCAACATGCAGCCCTGCAGTGGGCATGGTGGTGGTACCAGGCCCACCTCCATGCCATTGTGAGGGCTCCAGGTACGAACACTTGGCTCACAGACTTGCTCCACATCTGGTGGACCTGAAGGAAAAAAGATAACAACTGCATGTTTATCCATGTATACCAATTTCAACTATATATGGGAACTCCTTTTATTTACCCACGTGGTCACCCTGCAATAGGTTCTATAGGATGTGGATGTGACCAAATTAGCGCAAAAAAGCCCACACACGTTTGAAGGATTTATGAGATGGCGATAATATGACCTTTCAAGGTTAAACATGCTATGGTCACTGGGGAGGCTGGAGCCTATCCCAGCCCACTGCGGGTGAAGACAGGGTACACCCTGAACAAGTCGCCAATCTATTGCAGGGCCAACACACGAAACTATTCACACTCCCACCTAGGGGCAATTTGGAAAAGCCAAAGAGCCTAATACGCATGTCTTTGGACTGTGGGAGGAAACGGGAGTACCCGGAGGAAATCCATGCAAGCATGCAAACTCGATACAGAAACGCCCTCGCTAAGCCTGGTATCTGGCCCAGGACCATCTTGCTGTTAGGCGGACATGCTAACTACTACGCCACCCTGTCACCCACAGTAATCACCACGGTAAATCTCCAAATATTTGTGACCTCACCTTGGCCTTGATCTTTGCCGTAGACATCCTAAAATCAAATTACTTTTGGGACTCAGGTAGGGTAGTGTCCCCACCAAGTTGGGTAAAAATCCGTGCACGGGTGAGGTTGGGAATTTATTCAAACAAACAAACAAACAGATTCATAAATGTCAGGAAATACTATACACCTGCCAAAACGCCTTGTATCCTAACAGAGTCTTGGGGGTGTCTCTCTAAGGGAGCACATTCAAGTAATATGGATATCCATCAACGGGATTTGGAAAAACCCCATCTAGGATAACTAGTGTGGTAAAACCAATTGAGCCAAGTTTTATTGAGTATATTGCTTCATCCTTATTCGGTAATGGATTTATCCTGGTCAGGCCGGAAGTGGATCTGGAGCTTATCCCAGGAGGGCTGGACAAGCACTAGGAAATATACTTTAGATGGGCATCAGTCATACACATTCACGTCGACACCAAGGGGCAATTAAGCAAAGCCATTCAGCTACTTTTTGGAGGTCGGAGGAACCTGGAGTACGCAGAAGAAACCCATGCAGACACAGTAGAACATGCAAATCCCGGTACAAACTGTAACCCAAAACTCAGGACTGTACAAGGAACCCTGGAGGTGTGAGTCGGCAACGCCACTATTATTGCTAGCCGTGCCAATTCGGTCAAGATCGCAGCGTAATCATTAGCACCGAATTTTTGGAAATATTGGACTCACTGGACAGATTTTTGAATCTCCACTGGAGCTGTTCTTCTTGGGAAATACTTAATAAGCAAACAGAGCTCCATTTATCAGCTAATTAGAAATGAAGAAAGGAAAAGTCTTCGTTTAAAAATCCCTGAAGTGCAAAAAGGGAATTTCTTAGGCTGTGAATGTGTGCGTATCAGTTCCTAAAAGCATAGCTGTGGAAGCATATGTGTGTTTTGATGATCCGGAAAAAAATGGTGTAATGCCTTTGATCGTGTGCGGAGTGGAATCTGGCTAAAGTCCGCCAACAAATATTTCCTCTTATTCAGCGAGGGATATTGGGTTGGTTTTACTTAATCACATTTCAGACAAGGAATAATAACTCTGCAATTTCGACTGCGGGACCCGGGCCATTGTTATTCAAAATATTCTGCTTATCAAAGAGATTCTATTCCTGGAGAAAATATGTGGAGTACGAAGCTGTAACGTCCTAAAACTGCTTTAGTCGACGGATCAAATTCCTCAAACGTAAGTCATTAAAAGGCAGTGGAGTACGTGAGCTGCTGAAGTGTTCAGTTTTGAAGTTCGGTAATTAAAATTGATAGCCTTGAATGTAGCGCGTGCAGATTTCTACATGTACGCGCATAATTAGGATTAGCATCAGGATTATAAGTATTAATTTAGCCTGAGCGTAACCAATGGGAATATAATGGCGAGTACGTGCAACGAAAACCAGCAAACTCAAATCACCTGCCACAAATTGGCCGCGCACCAATTCTCTGTGGCTAAACGGTTTATTTTATGCACAAGGTCACATAATGCTCTAATAACAAGCTTGCTTTGTTTTTGTTTTTTCTTCATTCCCCTTTTTTTCTGTTGCGCTTTCCCACCATAATGTGCTTCCATCAGCGGAAAACTAGAAAGCAGAGCTGCCCAGTGATGTGGGTGTCTCATCTCAAGGCTCCGGCTACACCTCATATGCAACAGTCCAGCCATATTTGGAGTGACGTCCACTAGCATTCATCAAATGGCGCAAGGGAGAAGGGCGAGAACGGTAGACGCTGATGCTTTTCCTTTGTGCAAATCCAAGCTGGCAACGGCGAAACCCATTTGCTAACCTCATTTCTGGGTTGCGCACAAAATTCCAGTGTTTAATCAACTGCGCACTCAATTGGCTTTCCAGGCCACATCATCAACACTTTTATTATTTTAAGCATGTGTGTGGCCAGCAAAGAGCAACACTTGAGTATTATTATTATTATTATTTGTATTATTATTATTATTATTATTATTATTAATATTATTAATAATAATAATAATAATAATAATAATAATAATAATAGTAAATATTATGACCCTAAGAAAGTTTTTTTATCAAGAAGCTTTCATTAAGCATTACTTAGTGTGTGTGTGTGTGTGTGTGTGTGTGTGTGTGTGTGTGTGTGTGTGTGTGTGTGTAGGTGCAGTTTCCTATTTAAGCATTTACAAACATAATATTCTAATAGCTATAATTGGTCGGTAGTCATTTCATAAGACGAATGAGTGTCATTTATTATGCGAATTGTTCCAAAGTGGACTAATCGCTCGGTCCTTCAGGCGCTTCGAGTTGAGGTTCAGTTGCTTTCGCAGCAGCAGGCCCTATTTTCCAGGTGACCTGAGAATTCCTCCATGAATCAGTGCCTCGCATTTTCACTTGATTAGCTAATCCCGCGGGGCCACAAGCTTGTCTAGGAAAGTGCTCTTTCTAGCAGAGTGGGAAAAAAAATGGGGGAAACCACAGCTGGATGGCGTCCAGCTTAATTGCAGTGAATTGAAGGTTGAGCGTTCGTCTGTTCACGCTGACCTCCCCGTATCATGTGGGAATGGGACGATGCTAGGAGGAGCGGCGGCGTACTGAATGCTGTCCGGACGGGTGAATAATGAGGGGATGGAGAGTGCTCCAGAGCACGTACGCTGCACAAGGGGAGAGCTGGTGGCCTCCCGTTTCCTAGAACCCGTAGACCAACCTGGTGCTGATGTAACAGCTGGTACACTGACTCACTGTCTCAGTCTGACCTTCATGCCCAGAGTTGTCAAATCAATTTATTTATACAACTACTTTTAAAGTAGTAAAAAATTTTGGAAGGCGAGACTCTGTCCTGTTTCATGGGGGGGATTCCAAACAACTGGGATTTTTCAGGTGACAGTTGATTTGAAAGGCTTCTACATCGGGATGTAGATGACACAGTGCTGTTTGTTGGAACACAGGTTTGATTTAATAAACTAAGAGATGTGATTTTATTTCCCCCCTGAAATCTGTAATGCGTTATTACACATTTATAAGCATTTAATAAAGCATTTATAAAAGGTTTATGTAAACAAACATATTAAGTGTAAGAAAAAGACAGTAAACTTCAATTATCCTTAAATTTGGTGACTCTTAATAAAGATTGATGTACTTTATTTCTTGTTTTTATCCACATCCTGCATGACTTATAATGCTCTTATTATTAACGGAATAAACATTAATAAAGAGTAACAAGGGGCATCAGGGTGGCATAGTGTCTGGCACATTTGCCTCAAAGCAAGAAGGTCTTGGGTACGAGTCCTGTACTCAGCAAGGGTGTTTCAGTGTGGAGTTTGCATGTTCGCTGCATGCTTGCGAGGGTTTCCTCTGGGTACTCCGGTTTCCTCCCACAGTCCAAAGACATGCACATTAGGCTAAGTGGCTGTTTCAAATCGTCCCTATGTGTGAGTGTGGGTGTGAAAGGTTGTGTGTGTGTGTGTGTGTGTGTGTGTGTGTGTGCTGGCCCTAGAGTGGACTGTCGTGCTGTTCAGGATGCACCCCACCTTCGCCCAGAAGATAATTTCAGGCAATATAACAGTTTAAATATACAGTTAGAAATTTACGAACCTCAGCCTAAAGAAACACAAACAAAGTCTGAACGGTGGTTTATGAGCCTCTGTTTTTGGGTTTGGTGTTTGTTATTAATAATGAATCATATTTTTTTTATTGCTTCCTATTATCGCGCAAGTCAGCGATACATAACAGCCAATCAGCATTACCTTAGCAACACGGCAGCCTTACTTATGTTTCCTGTCATGGCCATATATGGACACCGGACCGGACGCGGGACACCAGGCCAATCTATATATGATGACTATGGTGATTCACTCATCTTTCTCTTTCTAATTTTAATTTTATTCATACACCAATTGTGTGTGTGTGTGTGTGGGGGGGGGGGGGGGGGGGGTCCCACCCCCTTTCACCATAGAAAAACCTTTCCCACCCCCGGTAGCCCCCCCAAAAACACA
>JBCNYH010000005.1:14285254-14308356 GCA_039654325.1 Tandanus tandanus
CCCCCCCCCCCCCCCCCCCCCCCCCTCCCTCCCCCCCCCCCCCCCCCCCCCCCCCCCCCAACTCCACTTAACAGTAGAAAGACATTTCCTAGCACTGGTAGCATCTCCAAAACCGCAACAATGCGGTAATGCAAAGAAGAGTTGGGGAAAAAAGTGTGAGGCTTCAAAAGTCTCTAAGTTGAGCCACATTCACAGCCAAGCATGGCACACATTACTAGCCGCCATGTTCTCAGACGTTCAAAGCAGCCTGGGAGATTAATAGAATGTCCGGATACTGATTCCATTATCCGGGCTCTTTTTTTAATGACTTCTTTTCCTTACGTTTTTTTTTTTTTTTTTTGGAAGTGTCTTTTAGTCCTCAGAAAAAAGTCCCCTGGTTTGAATCAGCCCTAGTCTCGCTTCGTCTCATGTAAATGTCACAAACCGCATGCACTTTGCAGTGGCCTTAACTACCCTGCCTGGTTTCGGCATGCTTTCCAGAATCCACAGGACCCCCCCCCCTTCCCCCCCCCCCACATAATTCCCACACTCGTACTCTACTGCTTTTTTTCACTTTAGTCGGCCGCAATATTCCCAGCTGTAAAGATTTATGAGAGAAGTGCTCCCAGTTGACCACCATGGTCCAAGGGTGGGAAGGTGGTGAGGTGGTATGAGAACAGGGCTGACAGGTAAAACAGGCTCAAGAGGATTGCGTTTGTGTCTGTCTGTGCCATCCATGCCAGCTCGGCACGGGGCTGCGTAGCAGAAGAGGAGGGCATTTGTGGGAAGGTGGCATGTTGCGAAGTTGTCACTGGCCAAGAAATACAAGGCACAAACAAAAACAGGTCCAAGCAGCTGCACGAAGGGGTTTCAGGGTTTTCGAAGGAGCAGAAACACACACAGAGACACACACACACACACACACACACACACACACACAAACACGTAAGAGGGGCGCTCTAAAGGGGAGCCCACCATTCGCAGGAAACCGTTCCAAGACAGAAAACAGGGAAGCATTTATACGCAGCAACAGTGGCAAGTCTGGACATGTTTTCTGCTCTGAATGAGGAGCTGAAGGTCCGAAAGAGAATTGCAGTCTATCTCCATCTATAGATGGTTTGAGGAAATGATCCAATTGCACGGAAAGCCAGGAAGCTAACAAGATATCCCGACCCGCATCCATCGATCACAGAGCTGATGATCATCGCCTCCTACGAGACACATCGTAAAAACACGCTTTCTCAAAGTGATAGGAATCAGAACGGGTCCTAAACATCTCACCTAATGACCACATATTCCCCGAGGGCACGGTTCAAGAGTAATGGCGAGGAAATGTGGTTCTCTGATTGTCGGATTCTGAGTAATGGCGAGGAAATGGCGTTTGTCTACTTAAAGGTCCGCCGTCTGTCTAAACATGAAATATTTCAATAGTTAAAGACCCCCCAGGGTTAAGAGACAGTGCAAGTGTCCCCTCTGTGTGGTTCCAAATCCCGGAGGGAAAAAAGAACCACACACACACACACACACACACACACACACACACACACATATATGCACTGATCTGCCGGGTAAGAGCACTCCTCTCAGATGCAATCCTGACAAACTGACACATCAGTGTTTTGATGCCAGCCACGCTCGCAAACAATAATTAATAAAGCAGCTGTCGAAGAGTTTTGCGGCAACGCAGCTGTGCAGACTATTTATAAAAGCCAAATTCCACCTCCTTGCCCAAACTGTTCTCTCCACACTCAGTTGTTCGGAGAGCGACTGAAGTAACACATAGCAAAGGAGGAGATGGGGGGGGTTGGGGGGGGGGGGTGAAGGCAGCCTACTTTAGGTAGGTTGCTGATTTCATCTTTTCATCCAACCCCTTTGGTCTAGCTGGAGTGGAGGATCAGAGGCGTATTGAGAAGGCGAGCAGGAGGCTGACGGGTATACGAGCTTTAAGAGACGTCTGGCTTCATAATGCATTGATGACATATTCATAAAGCCCACAATGCACCAGGCTCTCAGGAAGACGTGCTAGGTTACCGCGAGCGCTTCCGCCGAATGGCTGCGTTTATTTGGAACATGGTTTGTCACGTATTTGCTGAGTAGCCTGGAATGAACCTGTCCGTTAGGCCGATAACGAGTTAGGGCGTAATGGCACGACCTGAATCTGTTTACTGCCCCCAAAGAGACGTTTCTGTATTTTTATATTTGTATTTTTAATTGATTTGTATCTGAAGTGGGCGTGGCTTTAATCTCACATTATAGCAGATAGAAATCCTCCTCTTATTACTGAAGCCTCGGTCTGAGATAGCTGGGATGGCTTCACGGTAGACGACGGAAGACGTTTTTTCTCCACTCCGATATCCGATATCCGATTTCCGATCCTGCGTTCTTGGCCCAATATCAATACCAATTCCATTCAAGAGATCCTTACATCCCGAGTGTATGAGTGTGTAAAGGAAACATCAGTGCTCTTACCTTCAGCTTCCCGTGGACTCCAGTGTCCGGAAGGTAGGCAGGGACGTGGAGACCAGGAGTTGGAGGCGTACTGAAGAAAGACTCGGCCTTCGGCACATTTATCACACACTGATCCCACTTCTCTAGGAAATCAACAGACAGGAAGGAGACCCCAACTTAGATACAGTCCAATATACTGGAAACTATTTTATTACTGATGCATGGATACCATTTTCAGACTTTTTTAAAATGATAAAACTATTAAGTTATTACAATTATTTTACTGTTTTATAATAATAATAATAATAATAATAATAATAATTATTATTATTATTATTATTATTATTATTATTATTATTATTATTATTATTTTGTTTTGTATTATTATTATTTTGAATTTGTATTATTTTGTATTTGTATTATTATTATTTTGTATTATTATTATTTTGTATGTGACAAATAAATTTGAATTTATTATTATTATTATTATTATTAATAATAATAATAAAACTTCGCATGATATACTGACATAAATATAAATAATAATAAATAATAACAATAACTAAATTTTCACTTATAAATAAAATTGTATTGAGAAATATATGAGAAATATATTTATATTCTTTTATTTTTTTACATAGAAATACATATTTATGTATTTAATTTATTATTAATAAATGTATATAATTTAAAAAATAATAAAAATAATATTAATAAATTAATCAGTATTTTATTTAATATTTAAAAAAATAATATAATTATATTTTTGGTTAAACAATTTAAATATTATTATTACTTAAACTATTATTATTATTATTATTATTATTATTATTATTATTATTATTATTATTATTATGCAGGTTCTATCCTGTTTTAGTTTACTGACATTATTTTTGTCTTTTCGCTGCATGAACTGTAACCGAAGCTAAACGCCTTTTCCTCTCTCCTTTTTTTATATTTATAATTTTATTAAACATTGTCGTAAATGATGAGTCACATGGGACGCTTGCCCTGTGAACGTTCAGATGTTCATAATTCTCTGATTTCACTTTTATGAGTCACTGAAGACGTCTGAACAGGATCAGCATAACTTCTGAGTACTTGGCAGCCAGGCAGCTTTTTTTCCCCTTTTTTTTTTCAGGCTTCGACTGTCTCTCTCTCTCTCTCTCTCTCTCTCTCTCTCTCTCTCTCTCTCTCTCTCACTCTCACACACACACACACACACACACACACAAACACACAGTGCACAAGATTGAGCAACCGACTCCCGGCATGCCTCGACATGTTCTTGAGGGGTTTCCCCAAAGCTCGTGTCAGTGAATTACACCTGTCGCACATTACGCTATCCTAAACTTATCTTTATGGATGTGTTGCTAATGAAAATGCTAATAAACATCTCCGACTCTCTGTGCTGAAATTCCGGATCGTGTAGCAAAATAACCGGGTGACTCAAAGAAGTTCCACAGAACTGAATCATCTAATGAAAGAATGGTATAAAAAAATAGTATAAAAATGCCATCCACAGGTCAGCGAGATGTTTTTGGGGAGGTCCTGACTGTAACGACAGTAAATTAATCACATGATCATAAATCCGGCTTTTAACCAATAACATATGTGGGCTATTAAAAAAATGCCCGTATTGTTTTTATTTTTTATTTATTTATTTTTTTTAAACAACTGTCTCCACTGAGAAATTTCAATTTCCTTCATGATCCACAGGGCGTGAAAGGACATGCGCCCTCCCTCAAGGGCGCTTCAGATATATCGAATGACAACACACCTGATCCTCAGGAGCACGTCATCTCCATATGTGTTTCACCCTCCCTAAAAATACAGTATAACTCTAACCAGAAATAGACAGAACGTCCCCGAGGCCTCTCTCTGCAACCTCAGTTCACCTGTCATAGAAGTGGCCCGTGATTGGAGGGAACCACTCTACAGTGACCGAGTCCTGACGTTGTTCCACCACACGGGGCGCCATGGGGACAGGAGGGGGCTTGTAGTTGGGCTGCCATGTCTGATAAACCAGGTCCAAGTAGCAGTGCATGCGAGCCACTTGGTTTTCAGTAAACGAATCAGTGCAGGTGTCATCTGGAGGGGCAACAAGGGCAAAATAGATTTTTAAACATCACACGTTTGATCAAAGGGGTGAAATTATAGTCAGTATTGAACTGAAAAATATTGCAAGGTAGATATTTACAATGTCACATGATTATTTCTGGATAGTTTTCGTTTCAAGAACACTGTTCTCATACAGGGGCCTAAAACTCAAATTGATTTGGGGCCACTGATGACATCATCATCTCATAGGAGAGCAATTTTAACATTCAGGTACAACAACAATGCACAACATTTTTGCCCATTTACAATTTTTATGGTTAGCATGTCCGCCTCACAGCAAGATGGTCCTGGGTTCGAGTCCCGAGCTTGGCGAGGGCGTTTGTGTGAGGAATTTGCATGCTCTCCCTGTGCTTGTGTGGGTTTACTCCGGGTACTCTGGTTTCTTCCCACAGTCACTTTAGCACTTTTGGCTACTTGGCCGTTCCAAACTGCCCCGAGGTGTGAGCGTGAGCGTGAGTGGGAGTGTGTATGGTTGTGGGTGTGTTTCCCTACGATAATCCGGTGAGCTACTCAGGCTCCAGCCTCCCCGTAACCACACTCTGTGTTATTATTATTTTTTTTATTTTATTTTAAAGTGTCATAATGATGACACCGCCTGCTCCATGAAACTGTGAAAAGCTCTGAGTGTCCGTCATTTTGATTCAAGCATTATACACTCAGGATAATCTTTTTTAATCCCTGGATATAGGTATAGAAGTATGGCGGATCAAAAAGTAGGGGTATAAAAAAAAAACCACAAGCTGCTGGAGCAAAATAATAAACTCTACGGTGGCATTCCAGCCTCCTCTTCATAACATCACACGCTCTTTAATGTATATATTTTTAGTGTACTTTTTTTTAGATTAGCTTTCTAATTACGTTTTGTGTTAAAAAATCTGAGAATTATTGCATGTAAGTACTTTTTTTCCCCCAATAAACAATTATTGCAGTACATATAGCACAGCTACCACTTGTAGCATCACATTCCAGGCTCATGAATATGCAAATGCATGTGAATAATAATGATTTGTGTGTACAGTATGTGTGTGTGTATTCATACCTGTGTAACTCATGTAATTATTGAATGGCGTGTGGATGAATTTGCAGCAGCCACACGTCTCATTTCCTGCCTCGGGGTCTCGACAGTGCTTGTATTTGGGCGTGGGGTTCGTGTCGGCGCACAGGTCCCCTGTTTCCAGCGAAGGTTCCATTTCCAAACAGGCATCGTTGCAGGACTCGATCTCGGAGATGCCCCTGAAGACGTGGTACAGGCCCAGGCTGTGTCCGATTTCGTGGATCATGGTGTGAGTGTGGCCGAACGTCCCGTAGAAGGACGGATTTAACACTATGCCTCCTGGAAGAACGGATGGAAGCATGTAGTGAGCTGGAAGCTGGAATTAATTAAAGCAATATTTGCCAATCTTTTCCTTTTTTGGGGGGGAGAAAGGAATGAAAAGTTCAAACAAAGCGCTGGCACCTACGACTCATTTGCTCAAAAATCAGATGATGAATTGAGTCAGCTACAGGACCTTAAAAGTACAACTTAAATACCGGGCACATCAGGGGGTCCATAAGAAATGAAACAGAACCTCCGTGATGCTGTTATACCAATAATAGCACCAGCTAAACACTCAGATCAAAGCAGGCGTTCATTTGTTCTTCATCCAGAGTAAATTAAACACACTTTATTACCGAGATGGGTCAGGGCCTCCTTGTCCCACGGCCAGGTAGCCACTCCAGCCAGGTCCTCATTAGTAGAATTGGCAAAGAAGATGTTAAGATGTGTGGAGCCGTCAACTTTAAGGATATCTTTCAACTCCTTCACATCCAGGTAGGCCCTGTGGGAGCGAATACACATAAACATACGGTGTGTGGTTCATATTAAAAGTGAAAAAACACACCGAAGAATCTGAAGAACACCTTGCATAAGGGCAGCGTTCATAGAGCGACAACATGCCTTTAGTGACAGCTGACATAAACCTACGTAGGCATTCATTAAGGCTTATATCATCAATCGTGGCACAGTGGTTGGTACATCCGCCTCACAGCAAGGAGGTCCTGGGTTTGATTCCCGGGCTCGGGGCATTTCTTTGTGGAGTTTGCATGTTCTCCCCATGCTTGCGTGGGTTTCCTCCTGGTACTCAGGTTTCCTCCCACAGTCCAAAACATGCACAGTAGGCTGATTGGTGGTTCTGAATCGCCACTAGGTGTGAGTGTGAAAGGTTGTGTGTGTGTGTGTGTGTGTGTGTGTGTATGTGTGTGTGTGTTGGCCCTGCAATGGTCTGGCGCAAGCACGCCCTCACCCAGAGTCGGATGAGATGGGCGCCAACCTCCCCACAACCCTAATTAGGAATAAGCGGCCCAGAAAATGAATTAATGGATGATAATCATTCATGTCATGTAATTTTCCGAACCACTTTATCCTTTATTGGAAAGCTGGAGCCTATCTCAGCCGACACTGGGCGAGGGCGGGGTACACGCCGAACAGCTCGGCAGATTATTGCAGAGCAATACAGACACATTAATTCACACTCTGCCTCACAACTAGGGGCATCGAGAATATCCAATTAGCCTAACGTGCATGTCTTTGGACTGTCAGAGGAAACCAGGGAACCCAGAAGGAACCCACTCAAAAAGAAGAACATGTAAATCCCACACAGAAACGTCCTTGCTGAGCCCAGAACTTGAACCCAGGACCTTCTTGTTGTAGGGCAGATGTGCTAACCACTACGCCACCATGCAACAAAATTTGATATCGAGTTAACATAAGGTTGTATAATAACCCATATTACAGTGTAATGACAGCTGACTTCTAATAAATATTTTGCAAGCCGCTGTGTATTCCTGTTTATAACGCTGTGAAACATTGCACGCTTTGAGGGTCCCTCTGAACTTCAAATGCCACCATAATGTAATCTGTAATTCAGCCTGGATCGTGTCATAATTCCATAACAAACGTTTGCCGAACGCCATCAGTCAACTGACTCAGGTGTTATGACAAGTCAAAACAAAAATGCTACAAAAACAGCACATTGTTGAAATAAGCTGTTAGAAATGTTTAATACGTTCACTCAATATGGAGTTTTGGCGGAGATATTGTAATCGTATGTGAACAAAATCCTCACTACACCCAAGCACGGATTTTCACCAAACTTGGTGGGGACACTAACCTACCTGAGTCCCTGAGACGATTTGATTTTGAAGTGTCTGAGTCAAAGGTCAAGGTCAGAGCAAGGTTACAAAATGTTGGAGATCAATTTTGGACATCAGTAGTCCCCGTAGTCTCCGGGCAAAGGAGAGGTATATCCCAAACAACTCGCCAGTCCATCGCAAGGCCAACAACCATCCACACTTACACCTGGGGCAATCTGGAACAGCCAGTTAGCCTAATGTGCGTGTCTTTGGATTGCTTGGACTTTGGGAAGAAACCAGAGCACCCAGATGAAACACAGGCAAGCATTTGGCCAGAGATTCATTACATTCGAAACAATTTTGTCCATATTTGGAATTTTCTTCTTTATTTCTCACCAATTTCCCACAGACCCTAATCAGTTGGTGCATCATTGTATCTTCCGAGTTATCTGACTTTATATATCATGATCAAAGGTTTGCTTTGAGGCTTCAAGTCATTTTAAGCCAGCATGGAAATGGAAAAGAAAAAAACAGCCCAGAAGTGACACTCTGATGTACAAGGACAGCATCGTGCAAGGCCCTGGCAGGGTTCCAGTGATCACGCTGCATCAAACTGCATTAGTGTAAAGATAAAAACCCATAACCACATGCTGAAAACGTGACTGACAACTCGCGGTGAGCCATAAAAACCAATGACATGTTTGCCTGACATTAACGGGTGCTCCCAGACAGCTAGTCTAAATGAAGACCACACACTGGGATGACACACTCCAGCTGTGGAAGAGTGTCCAAACATCACATGGAGGTATGTTTAATTGTCCTAGCGCCTAATGACACATTCGTTATCCTGCGATTTCAAAACACGTCAGAGATACTATAAAAAGGGTTTATTTTAAAAAAAAACGTTCCCTTCAAAGCTCGGTTACGTAATCAAGTCGGTGTGAGGAAGCTTGGTTTGTGCCGTGACAACAGCTCAATAAATTGTCCTTCATCCCTCTAAAGGAGAAATGGCAGACAGTTAGCTTAGCTACAGTACTCCAATATGTACCAGATGCACGGCTGTTTGACTACAGCATTTTTAATTGCACTCATAACACATCACAGCCATCTGTTTGTCAGAGCCGCGGAGAAGAATTCCTGGAGTTCCTGATGTAAGATATTCCAAATATAGATACAAGTTCCTGCATCCTGACAGCTTTCACCTGCCAAGCGATGAGCCAGAGACACTCACGAAAGGATAATAAAAGATAACTAGCGTCGTTCCGTTCATGTCAGATTATCTCTCGCTGTCGATGGTCAGAAACCGAGATGTTCAAGTGAATGGACACGCAAGAAGGAATTGCATGATTTCATGCAATGGATGGATTCATGGATGGATGGGTTTCCAGGTTTGTATGTAGGAGGAGATTATTGGCAATTCAATTATAATTTTGGGATTTCTCTGTTGAGGAAAACGTTTTTCTTAATTACCCCAATAACAGAAAGCTAATTGAAATAGACTGACGTGTGAAACTGTCAGGAAAGAGTTAGTTTAAAACCATTTAAATAATTTCCACCCACGTAATTAAAGGGGCGGTGTCACAGCTGTTTGAAGAAAATATCCTAAATATCATGAATGGTGATATCAAACAAGACATTATTATTCATATAGATGGAAATTTGGTTTACGAAGGATCATAGACATGAATTAGATTCATACATTAAGTTTGTTTGGGGTTTGCCGTGTAACCTAATGTTCGTTAGGTTTGCCGTGTAACCTAATGTAAAACCTTGATCTCATGTTACAATGCATTTCTGTCCGCTCCATGTTGGGCTCCAAAACCCTTGAATGCTTTTGACTTGCAAGCTGAAAGTCTATTTAACAATTACAGAGATATATTTTGGACATTCATGGCATATTTTGATGAGTTTTTGGCAAATGAATTTGGGTAAAATTCATGACATGGCTTCAGAGCTTGCTCAAGGGCCCAATAGTGGCAGCTGTGTGGTACTGGGACTTGAACCCCTGACCTTTGGATCGGTAAGCCAGAGCCTTAACCCCTGGGCCACCACTCAGATTGAGGTTGGGCTGAACAGTTCATAGGCTGACCATCATGCAATGGTCAAATTTGACCCCTTGTGTAAAGTCTCCTCTGTAGTCCACACACTTCTTCGATTGGTGTTGCAGTGCTTAGGTCTCCTTGGCTTTCAAGCTCTCTAGTGTTCTTTTGCTCTGGCTTTACTCCTTGATGGTCAGCCTTTGGATATTTCAGCCCACCCTTGTATGCTACATTCACCCAAAATGTGGGCAATGGCTGAACCAGATGCAACACCAAGAGGGCCTCCTTGGGCATGCTGTCGTTCCCTTGGTTGAGGCGAGTTTTTTAAAAATGAGGGTTTATATCTCCATCAGATCCACCCAGCACTGGAAAAATGGGCGCTCCACAAACTTTGTCCAGTGCCACCAGTTTGCGCAATGAAATCACTGCAGATTTGGTGGCACATCTGGTTTTGAGTCAAATAATACCTTGATCTTCAGCCGTGTTAGTGACCACATTAAGTTGGAGAGGTCAACCACGTCCATGGATCCACATCCTGATTAGGGCTGCATTGAAATCAAAATTCATAGCCGAGGCCAAATCCAAATTTTTGGAAACACTGAACTGGCTGTCCAATAGCAAACGGATAATTCAACAGCGACTAATAAAGACTACACTGCATTTGTCAACTGATATTTTAATATCATACCAGATGTAAATACCTCATAGGGTAACTGTTCGGTTAAGACACTTTCGAAGTATCTGATTACGTACGCACCACCCCCATCTTCATTCATTACTTTGCTGAGCCGCTTCATCCTATTACAGTCATGGAGAGCCTGTGTCCTACCTCAGCCAACTCCCAGAATAGCTTGCCAGACCAGTGCAGGGCCAACACACACAACATCATTCACACTCACACCTAGGGGCAACTTAGAACAGTCAATTAGCCTAAGGTGCCTGTCTTTGGAAGGAAACCGGAGTACCCAGACAGAACCTAAGCAGGCACGGAGAAAGCATGCAAACTCCACACAGAAACATCCTCACTGAGCCCAGGACTCGAACCCAGGAACTTCTTGGTGTGAGGGGGACGTGCTAACCACTGTGCCATTGTGCCAGCCACCTAACTTTCAAATATCTTTTAAAAGTAAATCAAACTAAATCGAATCCCATTGATCCTCTTTCAGATATGTCTATTTTTGCACTGGATATGGCTGGAAAGCAAACAAACTCTGATAGAACTTATATGTAGATGCATTGTGCATACCAGATGTATTGCACTATACCAAATATGGACACATACCCAGTAGCTGTGCTCTGTTGGATAATTGATGGGAGTAAATTGGGGGAGAATTTATTTGGCGCTGGACTGTTGCTGTATGAATCATCAAGAACCAGAGCAGAACAATGAAAACAGACAGATTCGGTCAAAAAATTTGGCTACATTCCTTATTGCTCATTCAACAGAACTCCAAATGTTCTAATTGTTTTGCTATTTTCTGCCAGATTTATTTGATGTCTGAACCTTCAGGTCCTAGATCCAATCCAAATCCAGTGTGTGGTGATCCCACCACCAGGTCTACAGGAGTCCAACAGTCAAACACAAGAACCTAGAACCAGACCATTCCTAATTGTTTTAACATGTATGGATTTCTGACTGGGTAGGTTTTATTTTACTATGTTATACCTTATGAAAGATTGAGTTTTGAGAACCTTGGATTTCAGCTACCGTTGGATGCTAGAGTGTCCAGGAGTAACTTCAAACATCAAATAAAATTATAATAATAATAATATTATTATTAAGGGCAAATGTCTGGGCTCAGAGGCGGCACGATGGCGTAGTGGTTAGCATGTCTGCCACACAGCAAGAGGGTCCTGGGTTTGATTCCTGCACTCGTGGCGTTTCTGCGTGGAGTTTGCATGTGCTTGCATGGGTTAACTCTGTGTACTCCGGTTTCCTCAAACAGTACAAAAACATGCACAGTAGGCTGACTGGCTGTTCCAAATCGCCCCTTGGTGTGAGTGGTTGTATGTGTTTTGCCCTGCGATGGCCTGGCAAGCTGTCCAGGGCGTACCCCGCCTTCACCCAGAGTCGGCTGAGATGGGCGCCAGCCTCCCCGCGGCCCTAATTAAGAAGCAGCGTAGAAAATGAATGAATGAATGAATGTCTGGACTAAATGTGAAGTTCTGACATTCGGGACATGCCTAGAGTAGAGCCACTGCTCCTCTTTGGACATCTGTCTAGGATACCTCCCAAATGCCTCCCAAGAGAGGTGTGTTGTAAGAGAGGTACAAGGTATCAGACAAAAAGAAGACCCTGGGAAAGATCCAGGACATGCCAGAGAGATTATATCCTTCAGCTGGCTTGGGAATGTCGACGGTATGCCCCAAGAAGAGCTGGAGGAGGTGGCCAGGGAGCAGGAGGTCTGGGCAATTCTGCTAAATCTGTTGCCCCCACAACCCAGACACAGATAAGCTACAAAAAAGGTGGACGAATGGATAGATGGATGGGTTAATTGATTGCTGGATTAATTGATGGATGGGTTAATTGATTGTTTGATGGATGGATGAATTGATTAAAGGATTGTTTGAATAATTGATTAACTGGTGGATGGATGGGTTAATAACGGACTTTTTTGTGATCTGCTGGCAGCTGCAGACTCCTCATCAAAGGTAGCATCATCTTCATCTTCCGGAGAATAATTTCAGATGATGGACACCATCACAGACCAAATCTTATCTTTCATTCTTATAAATACTAGGGAAAAAAATAAAAAAATAAAAACAAGCCCATAAAGCATTGAACATATAGTTGCAGCAGGTCTGTTTATGTTGTTTGTGTGTGTGTAGCAGCTTCAGAGATGTTTTTATGAGGATGTTCCGCTTTAAAGCGGTCGCTTTCATGCCAAAGAAGTCCATCAAGGCAAAGCCGTTCATTTCCGTTTATGTCTTTATAGACTTCGGGTTCAGGTGACATGGGGTGAGCCTTACATGTCAGGGCCCTGCGTAAAGGTTAATACACTCCCTTAAACTCAATGAATCTATTCATGTGACAAAATGGAACATGGGATATGAACGCTCAACCACTCAGGTATGCTCACCTTTGACCCGTGACTCATCTCTCTGGGAACGGAGCCATGGCAGACATTTTTCATGCAGTACATAAATGCAGTGCATTTGGCTCCAGTAGCAATACTGCAAAGCGTGTACTCTAGCATACCAAACACTGCGTGCAAGTCAAAAACACAGCCCTCCTTTTTTTTGTCAGACTGTCGGCCAAAGAGCTTTAAACTAACTATCTCCTGATGCAAGTGAAGAAATGTCAAGAAAATTGAACAGAACATGCACCCATTTAAAAAAAAATAATAATAAAAAAATAAGTAAAAGCAAAAAAAAAAAAAAAAACAAGAACAAAGAAGGCATCGTTTGTATTTTTCAATGCTATACTGTTGGCCGAAGTCTGAGAATCTCCTAGACCCATCATTCTCTTTCCTTCTAGCCAGATTCCTAAACAAGCAAACTGGTACCAGACTCCGCTCTGCAAAAATAAACCCCAGATCATCCATTGTTTCCGCATGCATGAAGCGCAATGTTGGTCCAGAATTCCACAATTAAGTCGGAATGTTAGTGAACGTTTGCAGCACTGCATTCGGTTTGTCTCCCTGGATGAACCTCGATCAACGCAAAACAAGCAACCACCCGAGGAGCCCATCATCCATTTTCTGTCACTCACGTTTTCCTCCTCCTCCTCCATCTCCTCCAACACTCTGTACATTGGCACCTTCCCAAACTGTCTCTCGAAGAAACAATCTTTATCCCATCAGTCGTAATATTTCAATCTCGTGCTCAGCCTTTGCCAGCTGCTGATTTCTGTAACTGGACCAGATGACTGATGATAAATGACCTCTTGATGATTGCAATGGGATAAGTTTCGGCAGAAAAATACAAGTGCTTTTATTCAAGTCTGATGTCACCTAGCAGCCCACACACAGAGTCACTTGAAGTACTTAAGGAATGCAAGTGGAGACAATTGTCCGGACTGGACTGGGTTCAAGCGACTAATACAAAACATTGTTGTTCCCTTGATAAACTTAATCAGTGGAGAAACACAAGGGATTACAGCAGACAAGAAGGCAGGAGAGTCAATCTCTGCTCATTTTTGCTAATTTCAGGCTATGTCTAGCCATTCTTAATAGCGCCCTAAAAGAACTAAATAAACCAGCGAGATACAGAAATAAAACCAGAGCACTGTAGATATGTGTTGTTCAACCTGCCAGGCAGTTGTTTTAATATTATCTGGACCCTCCTCAATCATCCCAGTGTCCACCAAAGTAGTAAGCAACAGTCCATGCTCTTCCTTTAACTTCTGCTTCCATGCAATAAATCTTCCAGCTTCAAGCTTGGTGAACATGGTAGCTTTAAACATGGCTGTCTTTGCAATATTAGCAACAGCTGCTGTACAACAGAGATCCAGTGCAGATCTGGCCAAAGTTAAACCAGACGACTGAAGAGAAACTGTAAACATCATGTGATTTCTCCCCAGTGACCTCAGGTATTCCTGGGTTGAAATCTTTTATTCGGGGCTAAGGCTTTTGTCAAGCTTTAAAAATGCTAGCAGTATAGCTAACAACCACAGGCTAGAATGCTTCCTTGGAGGAAAAAGAAATATTAGATCTTTACTGAGAGCTGGCAGAAATGCAAGGCTGGGAGATTGTATACTGTAGACTGACAGATGACTATGAACTGTAATTGAATGAGGTCACCATCGCTTCACCGCCGTAAACAGCGAGAATGGGGTGATAGAAAACTTGGAAAAACATCTATGCAGCTTTTTTTGTTGTTACTTCTCTCCAGAGTGTAGGATGATTCATGAAAAAGTGAAATAGCCAAAACGCTGTATTCCAGTGGAATGCAAAAGCACAGCTATGTCCCACTTGGAATGCCAAGGATGGTGATATTATTTTCTTGCTATGGAAATTGCTTGCCAAGTTGGCTGGGTTGCACTTGTCATATGTCTAAAAGTTACTCAGGGCACAAGTGAAAGCTTCTACAAAAAAACGCTTACATTTAAAACCACAAGAAAATTCCCATACCCTGGAGAGTGACGTCAATCTCGCCCTAGTTCTTGGTAAAGAGGTAGTGCTGAATACCAGTACATCCAACATAAACATAGAATGAGTTTCACTGCAAATTCATTTAGAATATGACATGGAAAAAAAAACGAATTGTTTGACAGAATCGACACTTCAAGCTTACCTTAAACGTGAAGCGGGATTGAAGCATGTCTTGGTGACATCGGTAATATTGGGGTTACAGCAGTCATCTTTATCGTAGGCAAAGTTATCCCAGTTGCATTCCGGATCACACACACCGTTGCCTGGCTTATGCTCAGCACAGCGGCCTCTTGGCTTGCAGTACCCGGCATCGAAACCGGTCAAGGTATGGTTACACTCAGGATCACAGTCCTCATCACCCACCTTACTGATATCGCAGTTGGCTAGCACTAACCGGGAACGCAGCGTGGCATTGCTAACATTATGAACTGTCAGCTCCCAGGTGATGTTGTACATGCCGAAGGCTTCGTTCAATTCCTGGTGCTGCAAATAGATCTGCTGTTCAGTCACGGTGGGCCTACGGTACTCATCGTCGTACACGTTGATCACACGATAGCGCACCGTCTTGGGTCTCCGGAAGTTCCAGAAGTGGTTGTAGTTGCGCACAACCTCGACGTTATCGCACACTGTCTGCCCGCACGCAGGTGGCTCGAGAGATGTGTCCAGAGAGGCCAGTCCAGCCCGAGGGCCTTGGTCTCTTTGTGGGAAATTCCCATCCTTCACTACCAGCCACTTGCGCTCAGGGTTCTGAAAGTTTTCCCGAATGACGAGCTCTGCTTGATAGTGAGCGTCCTCATGGCCATGCATGTCCTCTATGATTTGGCGCTGGGAGAGGGCTTGACGCCACAGAGTCACTCGCTCAACGGAACCTCGGTAGTTATGGTTCAAGGCATTTCCGCCCACCATCAACACCTTTGGATTCAGATTAGTTTATATTTCAATGCATATATTCTTTCAGGCCAAAAACACTTTAAGTCAGGCCTGTTGTTAGAATTAAGGATACAAGAAAATCTCTAGGTTGATAAAGATACCACAACTGACAAGCCATTTGGTATAATGGACAGCATTCAATTGTTTGAAACATTATTGCTAATGCTAATCACATATCTATCAATAAGTAATGCTTCATTCAAGTTTTTTTTTTTTTTATCCTATTAATACAAACAGGCCTTGGAGAAAGAAGTCATTGACCTACCTTACACTTCTTTGTAAGAGAGCAGAAGACATCTCCAGACTGTTCTCTGCTAACAGCAGTCTGAGCACCATTCACAAACAGTCTCATATAAATGCCATCATACGTGACTGCCACGTGGGTCCAGTGGCCAGGCAGGTAATGGGTGTTGGAGTGGATAGAAGTGACCTTGTGTGCACGATCAGTCTTGACAGAGAAGAAGAAGCGAGGGTCTCGGTTTCCTTGTTCGCTAACTGTCTTGATACCCAGCAGCCAACCCCGATCACTCGAGGCATAGAAACACTTATCAAAGAGGCCTGTGTGAGAGAAAATAAGTAGGACATCAGATCAGGCATGAACGCTATTCTGGTCACAAACTATGTTGTAATCTAGAGAGCAGAAAACATCTACAGGAAGAGCTTATGCAGGTTACACAGCCTTATGAGCACAATCTTTAGACAGGGTGCTGCAGATAAATGCAAGTATACAGGATAGAGATAAATGTTATTCGGTGCTAGATAATTCTGTGACCTCAGGGACAGGGCTCTTACAGTTCCACTCACTAGGATGAAGTATTCTGGTGGGTTTTGTGCTTTGAATTTATTTTTGTTTATCTTAACCACTTTATCCTGGTCAGGCTAGTGGATCTGGAGCCTATCCAGAAAATTCTTGATGTGAAAATGCCTGGGTATAATCCTGGGTATAAGACCATCGCATCACAGCAAATCAAGCTGCTCAACATTCAGATCTAGGGGCAAGGTAGGTGTATCAATTCTATCTAATGCTGGGAGGAAACCAGAGAACCCTGAGGGGATCCATGGGGAGGACATGCAAGAGAAAATACCCCGTATAAGATACGAGTGCACCACAATAAACCAAGCTGTACAACATTCAGATTTAGGGGAAATGTAGAGACGACAGTTCTATCTACTGCTGGGAGGAAACCGAAGAACCCCGTGGAAGCCCATGGGGAGAACGTGCAAGAGAAAATACACCCTGAATAAGATACCCATGCGTCACAGGAAACCAAGCTGTGCAACATTCAGATTTAGGGGCAATTTAGAGTCAACAGTTCTGTGTACTGTTGGGAGAAAACCAGAGAACCCTGAGGAAGCCCATGAGGAGGACATGCAAGAGAAAATACGCCCTGAATAAGATACCCATGCGTCACAGGAAACCAAGCTGTGCACCATTCAGATTTAGGGGCAGAGTCAACAGTTCTGTGTACTGTTGGGAGAAAACCAGAGAACCCGGAGGAAACCCATGAGGAGGACATGCAAGAGAAAATACACCCAGGATATGATACCAGTGCATCACGGGAAACCAATCTGTGCAACATTCAGATCTAGGGGCAATTTAGAGTCAACAGTTCTATGTACTGTTTGGAGGAAACCAGAATACCCTGAGGAAGTCCTTAGGAAGAACATGCAAGCCTGTGCATTGACAGTAACAGAGTTCTGGATCAAACCCTGGAGTTGCATCATACCACCTGGTCTCTATGGCACTTTATTTTTAAAGAGGATAACTGTTTTTACGGTTCTGCTCTATTTCTCTGAAAAAGCAGGTGTCAGGTTGTTTGTTTATTATCATTCTGATTTGCATGTATGTCCTTGCCACCTTCCCTCCCTCAACCCCCTTCTCTTCCTCTCAGAAGATTCAGCACAAGGCACATGTTTTATGTTAATACAGGTATACGCATTCATGTGCAATGAAACATGCCTAGCGTATGGAGATGTATGCAGTAGCTAATTAGTTTTGCTAGCGACATGCCTATAACGAACAAACATACACAAACAGAGGGTATGTGTTAACCAACTGCATCACTGCGAGTAAGAGAGACTTCCACCTCACTTAAGAATGTTTCTGATCTTCAGCGTTTCTCACTCACCATGTCCTGCCTCTCCTCTCAGAGCTTTAAGAACCCTGTGTGAAAATGTTCTCTCCGGGTCAAGAACATGCAAGTCGGTGCTCTCAGAGCTTCAGAGGCTGAGCTCAGAGGTCAGCGCTGTTAAACATTACAGGCTCGCCATGGCACTGTGAGAAAAGTCTGCCATCTATCAGCGTGAGCACTTGAACTAAAAGGTGTGCTAAAATGCCTGTAGGGCACTTCATGTAAACACATGTCACCAAGCTGTCATGCTCAATTAATCTAAAGCACGTACATTTTCCCAGACAAAACCATGCGACGAGTTCAAAAACATGCCTGCACACTCCAGTGAAGCCATATTTGCATATTAGGGATGTAATGCAACACTATTACCTGCATCTGATTAGCATTCATCTGTACCTGTGTTCATACTTAAAACTGGTTGTGCTTAAACTAAATGTAACGTAAAGCACTTTTTGTCCTCGCTCTCTTCTTTCTGTTGATCCTTGGAAAAATGCTAAAATAAATCCAGACCTTAAAATGCGAGCTCTCTTAGCTCGGTGGGTAAATTCTGGCTCGGATAGTTCCTCAATCTCAGCTACCTCACTCGAGTACATTAGCCATATTTCCATTCATTTTGAAATTCATTCATTTGGGGTCGCGGGGAGGCTAGAGCCTATTACAACCAACACCGGGCATATGCAGGGTACACCCTGAACAGCTCACCAGACCACTGCAGGATAAGCACACACACAACCATTCACACACACAACCACACCTAGGGGCAATTTGGAACAGATAAATTGGAATTTGGCTATTTTTCATGTCTTTGAACTGTGGGAGGAAACCGAAGTACCCAAAGGAAGGAAACCCACGCATGCACAGAAGAGAACATGCAAACTTCATGTAGCAACCAGATTATCCAGAGATCCCTGTCCATACAGCATCATGTAATCCCGTTGGTTTGTTTGGTCTCTCGCATTGATTTTCGTCATGACCACTCCAGGCTTGCACTGTTTGATTGAAGCTTCTGGGCTATATCAGCTTCTGTATTCTTTTCAGCTCCATGAACATTATCTGCCAGTCTGCCTGTCTTAGATTTAGTTAATATATTTTGTTTAAGTGCGGGTCTGAGCAGAGGTTCGTGAGCCTTTTTTTTTTTCAGGTTTCCCTAGTGTTTGTGTTTTCTGTACTTATTAAAAAACTTTATTGTCACTGACTCCTGCATCTGCGTCATCTCCCACACCTGACAATATGAAAAACAACATGAAGAGAAAGTCTAAATGCTACATATATGGGGGGAAATGCCCAGTGTGAGCTCAGCATGAGCTAAACCCAGCTTTAATTGCATAATGTGACTCACTGGAAACACAGACCATTTGTAATAGTGTTTTGTAATGAAAAATATATATGTACACAGTGTATCTCTTCACTTTTACACAGTACTACAAAGGAAACCCACCTACTCACAGTTATTATTGATGTTTATATCTGTGTGCTACATTTTATTTCTTTATTTTCTCACAATATAAACAAACTAGCAGTGTATAAACAAGCTAGACCAGGCAGGTACTAAGGATAAATGAACAAACTCTGCATATTCATATTATTAAATATTGTGTTTGTCTCACATCTCACGTCTGGATGCATGCCTCTAGTTTCAACCAGATGACTTGCAAGCCCTTCCTGGCAAAGGCCATAAATTAAAATAATAATAAGATCGTTGTTTCTATGCATTTTTGTGTTCGTATCCATAACCATAAACTCCTCTGTTAAAAGAAAACTTCATATCAAGTAAAAGAGACATGGTAGATTGAAGTTAAGGCCAGCAGACCAAGAGAAAGGTCATGTATGAGGAGGACAGACAACATAAGAAAAGACATAAGAGCGTTAAACCTAGAGTAGGAGGATGCACAAGATCGGATATACTGGAGGAGGAAGATACAGAGCCCTGACCTGGCATCATACCTGGACAAGGGAGAAAACGAAGAAGAAGAAAAAGAAGAGAAGAAGAAGAAGTAGAATCCATTCATGTGGAGTGTCCGCCGTATAAGTCCCTATTTATGAGCAGTTACTGTAAAAGTGATAATGTATTAGCACATGACAAGCACAGTAATGTAAACCTGTGAGAGCTGCTGTTGTAGGAAATTATTCTAACCTTCTGGCCAATCAGATTCAGGAATTCGACAGCACTGAGGACGATCCACAGAAACAAGCGGGTACCCGAGTCAGAAATCTGTTAGTGTAGCCCAAGGCGTGTTTAATACAGAACCAAAGAAAAACGCCTCTAAAATCTGGCAATAATTATTGAAACACCCTTCTTCTCTGATGGAGAAAGCTGAATCTGACAAATTACTTCTCTGAAAATGACACAACAGGTCACCTAGAAGTCATCTTTGATACAAATCTGCTTTTCCTGCAGTTTTATAACCGTCTTGTGCAAGTGCCGATTAGGCAATCTCTCTTTCTCGCTGTCTTTTATTCGATATGGGATGTTCTTGCAGCGTCCCTTTGCGTCATGACCGTTGGAGATGAGTTTCAGTGCCAAGGCCCTCAGCAACTTTCTCCGATGATTTGAACTTCAGGTTCTTTGCTTCTTTCAACAGCCGGTTCGCGTACAACCACCTCTGTGTACTGTAATTACACAAGACTAGATTATGGTCTTGAGCTGATCCGAAGCGTTCTCTTTTCCTGTAGACACGCAAATGTCGCCTCAGCGCTGTTCAAGGTCCTGAATTCAGTGCAGTTCGTAGTGTGTGTCCGAGACTCACTTCATCAGCACTGCTTGGGCCCGGCTAAGAAAGAAGCTGCACTTTGACACTTAATTGACATGGAACCTGAATTATAAAAGTGATGTGGTACAGCATCGTGATTCATGATTTTCAGGCATGTTCTTGAAGCCATTTTTAGATGAGTGTTATAGCTAATACACCAGTGTCTCAGGTTTAAGCAGAGTCACTTTAATCCATCTTATCTGGTTTGTGCTGTAAATAAAAACCCTCCTGGATCAGACGTCCAGGTGAAACAGAAAGACGATGCTGCACCAGTTCTGACACAAACAGCACACACAACACCACCATCCAAAGTAAAACCGATAGATGGCTTCGCTCAGGGAAAAGACTGAAAAGACTTTATTTGCAGAAACCCTTTTTTTTATTTCTTTCTAAGCAGCACCCACCAGCCATCCAGTAGCAGGATGCAAATCAAAGATCAAGTGCATGCTTTTACACGACACTGCCTGCTGTGTAATTCATCTGGATTCCGCTGTAAAGGACAAACAGTATGACAAATAACATGACTCAGAGCTCCCATGAAAATGCCTGGGGTTGTTCGCAAACCACCAATGTCATGTAGGAATTTTTCCCACTCTATATAGAACAAGGCTGATCCGTGTCTGTGCACCGCGCTCTGAAGACCCGGGCTGCTTCGACTTTCAAACAGATGATGTCATCGCTGAGAAAAGAGCTACTAGGGGGAGTATTGTGTTCAGATCTCACCCCCCCTCCTCTTCTCAGAACCCCCTCCCCACCACACACACACACACACACACACACACACACACACAGCAGCAGCAGCAGCAGCCCAATCTATTTCAGCATCATAAAGCAAAATCTCTATTACTGGCTGGGTGTGAGAATTCTTGCAAAACAATGTATAAGTTGTACAATATAGGGTGTGTGTGTGTGTGTGTGTGTGTGTGTGTGTGTGTGTTTTTGTGTGTGTGTGTGTGTGTGTGTGTGTGCATGCGTGCGTGTGTGTGTGTGTTCAGGCGGGACAAACCCGGCTAGAGCAGCTTCAGGATGGTGTGGAAGAGGTTCGGACCATCATGATAGATAACATGAACAAGGCTGAAGAGCGAGAGTACAAACTAGAAGAGCTGGACGAGAGAGCTGAAAACCTGCATAGGAGTGTAAATATGCACTTTCTGAATACTGATGTGTGAATAGTGTGAGCTGTTTGAGAGGAAATTAAACCCAAACTTAATAAAAGCTTGCATACATCGTACCGTATAAGTCTTTGCACAAGTTGAAACTGAGACTCAGCATGACTGCATTTTCCTGCTACGTCATCTTAAATCGGTCACGTGATTTGGATGCGCCGGCGCATCCAGCGACTCCAGAAGGTTAAAACAGCCCTATTGTTATCACAAGCTTCTTCTTGAAGTGAAAAAAAAAAAAACAAGTGATAAATCTGCACACAGGGGGACGACGACACTGTACTGTGAAAAGTCACATATGATTCCTGTGTATCTGATGATAAATATGGAAGTAATCTGCATATGAATAATAGCAGGATATACCATTCGTTACTATAAATGTCTGATGTATGTGAATGTCGGCTCGTATTGTCTCTGTATATGCCTAGTTTTATTTCATTCAGAGGTTCACTAGTTTAAATCTGATTTGTTAGTTTAATATCTGTATACTTTTCTTTTTGCCGTTAACTTGTTTCATAATGAATTGATGGATTTACATTGTCACTTAGAAAATGTAAGTGAAAACCACCTGAAAATGAAAATATACATATGTTCCCATGTAAAAAGTGTGTTTGGAAGGCTTGTCTTTCATTTCACCTCAAGAATGTGGGATCAAATTAAAAGATGAAAAATGTATCAAATGAAAAATGAATCATGTAAGAACTCGTCTGGGGTAAATCAGTTAAATAATCACAGGTGAAATTAAAAAACTGAAATTGAATTACACGAAAAAGAATCATATGGTGAAAGAAATCATGTGGTGGGGAAAAGTCATGTAAAAAGAACATATCTGAAAATGTAATCATGGAAAAAATTAATCACATGAAAATCATTAAAATGTGGAAATAAATAAAGCATATAAAAATCATATGTAAAAAGGAACTGTCAAAAAAATTTTAAATTATGCAAATAGCTGATGATAGCTAACTAGCATTGTTTTAAATAATTTAAATAACGTTTTGAACATTTCAGAACATTTTGGGCTACAAAAAGGTCCACCAGGCTCCTGTGCCATCATCAACAGCACATACCTACCCTGTACCCAATTGCAGCATTCCAAAAATATTAAATGACATAATAATAATAATAATAATAATAATAATAATAATAATAATAACAATAATAACAACACCAATAATAATAATCATAATAATAATCATAATAATAATCATAATAATAACAATTATAATAATAATAATAACAATAATAATGACAACACCAATAATAATAATAATAATAATAATAATAATAACAGAATTAATAATAATATATTTTGATATTTTCAAACCTGATTTCA
>JBCNYH010000005.1:14313946-14343302 GCA_039654325.1 Tandanus tandanus
TATATATATATAAAATCGTTGCTGCGTCTGACGACACTTTTAAATCCTACCAATAATAGAATGGCATGGGATCGTATCGAAATCACAGGCAAGCTACAAACCCAGTAATGTCCAAAAACAAAGAAGAACAATTAATTTAATTGCAGCCGTAGACAGAATGTCTCTACAAGGTCAGGACACAAAGGAACGCAATATGGAGGGGAAAAAATAGGATGAATTACAGCTTCCAGGTGTGTGGGCTCTGGGTTATTGATCAGAAGGTCAGGGGTTCGAGCCCCAGCACCACCAATCCTCTACGGATGGGCCCTTGAGCAAGGTCCTTAACCTTCTATGCTCCAAGAGCACCGTATCATGATTGACCCTGCACTTTGACCCCAGGTTCCTAACAAGCTGGGATATGTGAGGAAAAGAATTTCACCGAGCTGTAATGTATACGTGACAGATAAAGGCTTCTACTGCTTCAGCTAGCTAATTAGCATGCAAAAACTGTTCGTGGAGTTTAATTACTATAAAACAGGAAGCTAATTTTATGCTTTCCAGTTCAAGAGTTCGAAACCTATGCTGCGTCGCAAAATGTAGTAGCAGCCTTCGTCACTGAATCTGATATGAAGAACACGTCTTATTTTATAGTGTACCCCGCCTTCACCCACAGCCTTCCCACAGACCCTAGTAGGATTGAGCGGTTCGGCAAATGAATGAATCAACAAATATTGTCTTCATTAGTTCAGATCTTTAACTATAAGTATTGCTTGAAGTCAAAAACTTTAATTGAAAAATATTTGATTTTTGAAAAAAATATTTATTTGTTTATTTATATTTTTAGTTAGTTTGTTAGTTAGTTAGTACCTAAAAACTTGTCAGATGCTCAGAATTTACTTAAACTGTCTCTGAATTTATAAGATCTTCAGTTGCCTCTCAGGGGTTATCCATAAAGTTTCCAGAAAAAGTCCAAATGTAACCTTGTTTTGGAAGATAAGAATCCAAAAAACTTTAAGGAACACTTTTTTCCCTCAAAAAAATGCACAATCATGTAAAAAAAAAAAAAAATTATACAGTGCTTCCCATGGAAATGTTTTGATGCTTTCAATTTATTTGAACAAGCAAAGGTTCACTCTCTTAAATATTTTGCCTACAGAATAAAGGTGATATACTTGAAGGAAACCACAAAGAAAAAAATCTATTTCACATTATTTAATCAACAAAAATGTCAGTAGATGTATTTGTCTGAGGAGAAAGTAAGAATACCCTTGGCCTCTGAAGCTATTATTTCCTCCTCAAGCAGAAATAACTTCTAGGTGTTTAGCATAATCATCCACTAGTGTCTGACATCGAGTTAAATTTTTAACCACTCTCCCTTCGGTTGCTTCAGTACTTTCCTTTTGAAATCCCCGCACAATATTTCAATAGCGTCCTGGAATTCCCATGCAGATCAAATTTATCCAATCTCTTTCTGATCATAGACGTGTGCACTTTCACAACAACAGTTGGAAGATTTGCCTGCAGATCCTGTTTCTGAGAAATTCTGGGGCTCTTATTTATTTAAATTTTTTATCACACGACTGTATGTATAAATAACTTGTATTTCTTTTTTCCTCTTAGTATCTAGAAGGTGTGAGGTGTTTAAAATTCCTGTCCTGTGGCGCACATGGGGGTGATGGCAGACACAAACAAGCCAGTCATAAGACATGAAAACAAGAACTATAAACAAACTATGGATCAGGAGCAAAGCACAGATGTACAGACTACAAACGATTCCATGGATACATGAAGTGGGGTAAGGAATGATGTCTGCACAGTGGAGTAAGGAGGTAGAATGGCATCCTCAGTGGACTAAGGAGGTGGAATAATGTCCTCAGCCATGCAAGGAGGTGAAGTGACATCCTTAATGGAGCAGGAAGGCAAAGCAAAGTCCAAAGTGGAGCCTGGTCAAACAGCATCAGGCAAATTACCAAGGATTTGGAGTAATGTCCACCATGAGGCTCTGAGCTGGAACTGCATCCTCTGCTGGCCAAAGGGGTAAAGGGACATCTTGAACAAGAGGAGCAACAAGTGGGAGATGGTTCTCGCCTGGTTGTGAATCTGCTCTCAAAAATTCCTGATGGTATGCATGTTGAGCCATTCCTCTGTCGACATGCATCAAAATGCAGTTCATCCTCTTCTAGATGAGATAGATGTTTCCCAGCCAGCACTTGTATGTGGGACCCATGTGGGTAGTAAGTGGGTTAAAAAATGGGTCCTGTATATGATTGTCCACAGGTTCCATAGTGGCGCCATGTCAAATGCCCACTAGTAACCCAACTAGGACCCACATGGGGGCTCATTTGTGCTTGCCAAAGTGGGACACACTTGGTTGACTCAAGTGGGCCCTAATTTAGATGCCATTTTTTGTCCCATGCCCACTTGGTGCCCCATGCAGCCCAGGCATAACCCAAATGGGGCCCACATACATTGTTGTATACAGTTGGATATATATAACAGAGTTAAGTGCCTTGCTCAAGGGCCCAACAAAGGCAGCTTGGTGAAACTGGAGATTAAACCTTCAGAGCGCCGATCCAGAGCCTTAACCACTGAGCCACCGCTGCCCGTCAATCCCATAGAGGGCCACTTACTACCCACATGGATCCCACATACAAGTGCTGGCTGGGTTGTTAGCAGCATTAGCCTCATAGCACCCGTGTGCCTTATGGTTAGCCAAACCTCAAACACTAAAGGTCTTGGCTGATTGAATTATTTTTGTTATTATTATTTTTTCAAATAAATTTTTTTACCGCACCATAACAAAGTCAATAGACCTGGAGAGCAAGTATGTGTTTGGTTCAATGCCAAACTGTGCTTAAAAAGAAATTCTGGTCTTCGCAACTCTAATGGTGTAATTACACCAGCCACGCTGATGAAGCTGTTTCTTGAGCTGCCAAATTGCGCTCTGTGGTGGGTGTCGGCGTTAAATTTCCTGTAAGGGCCAGACAACAGTTGTGGCTACTTCAGCAGACTGGATTGTTATTAATGTGCAAGGTTTTTTTTTTATTTTTAATTTATGTTACATGTCATAAAACACAATGAGGTCAAAAGTTTAAAATAGGAAGCACTGCCTTTGTCTTAATAATAAATGTTATTGTCCCTCTCTCTCTCTCTCTCTCTCTCTCTCTCTCTCTATATATATATATATATATATATATATATATATATATATCATGTTTTTGTTTAAAAACAACTTTGAATGAACCTGAGGTATTCAAACACAATCATGAGAAGTAATCAGTGTCACAGGCATTAAACCTCCCATCAATTCGATATAAAACACATTATTTATCACCAAGTTATACTAGAACCTTCAGGGAACGTTTCTATTCGATAAGGGAAGCCTATGGTTTCCTCATTAGCGCTTTATAATCAACACACATTGTCCTTAAACCATAAATTTGTGCATGCTGTTGAATGCTGGATTGTGATTGGCTAAAATTTGTTGACGACTTTTCTAGAATCCTGACATCAGTTCACCTACAAATCCGTGTTACTGCATTTTAGACGCTATCTCAAATGTTGGATGTTCTATGTAATTTGCAGAACACTGCGTTGCTCCACCGGCGGCCATACTCCATGTCCCTCCCAGGTCCCACCAGTGTATCATCAGGTTGATGATGTCACAGACAGGGGCGTTATCACCATCAGACATCCCACCTGCAGAGTACACAGTACTTTTAGTTTCAGTTAAAATGCTAAAGTCGCATACGTCACACAACAGGCAACATCAAAAAACACCTAGGACAGGTGTGGGCGTGTCTGACGAAACTCACCTGTTGTGCGACGGAAAATGCCATTGCAGACCCTTTTTTCCCCCCAAATATTTCCATCTTATAAGTACTTTCAAATGTCAGGTCCATTTCCTAGGTCTCCTTCGTGATGCCCTACAAAGTCCTACTGTTGTGATACGATAGTCATATGAATTCCGTACACTACTTGGAACATGTGATGCAGCTTTTCTAATTCATTTATTTATTTACTTTTGTGATAATCCTATTATTGCCCTATGTTAAACCCACAGGGGTCTTTTTACAACTCTGTCAGTTTGAAGTCTGTTGCTGAACGGACTACGCTAGAACCTGGACAACCGTGAACATTCCACAAAGGATATTGCCGTAAGATCCAAGACTCTACTCAGCGCAAGCTGTCTCCCATCTCCGCCTGTCATTCTACCCACCTCTACTCAATCTATTGGTAATTGCTACATTTATTGGCTGATCTGTAATAAATAATTAAACTAACTTCCTTTGCCTGACCAGGTTTGTTCCGAACACTTCTGGAACTCACGCCAGTCCGTCACAAATTCTACGAAGCGTTACAAAGTCCACAAGGCACTGGCCTGGCAAGCTTTCAACAACATGAGCAAGGTTTGGAAGTGGAATGTGTCTCATGAGCTGAAGTGGAGGCTTTTCCCACACTGGAGTCAGTCTTGCTTGTCTCTCACCTTCACCTTAGGAACATCTCTCAATGGCTCCTACACCTGAATGCTTTCTGCAGCGCCTAACATCAACCGGCAGAGTCATGCCTCAAACAACTTGTTGTATGGGCCTCTCCCAAGAGTCACTGATCAGGTTGTCTGGCAGAGACTTGGCCACTGCTTCAGGCACAGAAATCTTGCTGGGGAACCATGTCACAGGCACAGAAACCAAGGTCGCCCTCCCTCAATTTCCATCAGCACACTCAAGACGGATGTGGGTGCTACCAATACTACTGAACTAAGAGGCTAGTTCAGTAGTATCAGTAGCACCCACATCCATCTTGAGTGAGATGATGAAGGTTGAGGCTGAAGGTTCATAGCTGACCATAAGGATTGGCACTCCAGGCATGAGGGCTGCCATGAGATGAAGTAGGTTGAGCTGTACAGCAGTCCTGTGGGTATTTTCAGCTCCAGCCCACAAAGTGGCTCGGGAGCTATAGGAATGGGTTCCGTCTGTCCGTCCATCCGTCACACTTTAGTTTCCGGACTTTTACTTGCCACGCGCTGAAGCTGGGGCTTTCAAACTTGGTATGCTGGCTCACTACTATGAGTGCTGGGATGAGTTTGTGTGGGAGTGATCTTGACTTGACTTTTTCAAGATCACAGAGGCAAAACCGTATATTAGGTTTCCGGACATTTACTTGCCGGGCGCTGAAGCTGGGACTTTCAAACTTGTTATGCTTGTTCTATATTGGCATATTATGAAATGGTCCTTTCGGCGGGAGCGTCTGGACCCCTGTGGTCTATTTTATCTCTTGCAACAATCCTATGAACATTGTACGATTTGACTTACAGATCTGACCTATTTTTCCTCACAACAGGTGTACGACATATTTTATATGTGAACGCTACTATGTAGCGTTGAAACCCACCTCAGCCAACATCAGTTCACCATCAGTTGACCTTCTGTCGCAGCTCCGCTGAATTCCTACGACAGAAATGAATAAATAAATAACAACTCTGGTTGTTTGTAAACAGGGTTTAAGACTGAGACAGGCTTTTGTATGATTCAGTAGAATTTGGTTTAGCAATGAAACTTTTTCTTCCACTTCTCCCCTCATCCCAAAAGTATGTGGTAATTATCTAAAAGACTTTCGCCCGAGTGGTTTCGTTCGTTAAATGGTTGAGATTATATTTTCTAGAGCTCTAATGGTCATTCCCTGTGTTTGCTTTTTCAACATTTGCTCATTGCCTGTTGGCCCGAACAGTGTCGAACATGTAAGGAATGCTGTGTGTGGTCATGCCGTCTGTCACTCATCTACAGCGACCGCAACTTGAGCATATATGTTCAACAGCACCGCTGTGTGTCAACATCTTCCCTGTTTACACATTTACCATGTGGTCTTGTTTTTCTTCCTTTCAAACCCCCACCCACCCCATTCTTTCAGGGTCTTTTTCCCACAGAGAATCATCTTCAAAAACCATGACGGCTTTTACATTTCATCTGCTCCAGAGTGACAGATTAACTTGATGGATTAATGGATTATATATGTCCTGGCTATGTGTTTTATGCACTTTGACTCTGAGATCAGAGATCATCCCATGAAGTGACGCTAGAAGGATAATCCCTATGAACAGTAAGCTCTGCTTGAGAGCTGTGTGAAACAGTCTGGAGATCCTGGATATTTTTCTTTGCTAGATCATGACCTTTATAGGAATGGTTTGGAGAAAATTAACATTTTTGCCTTTGCACGAAATGTAGCCAATTTACGAAGACCTTTTGTCGTCCAATATGTGCTTCTGTCTTTATATTCTTCATTCCGAGGCTTTATATACTTACCATAAACTTATCATTTATAGCTTAAAATTAAGAGTCCTGAGACAAGTCCAAATTAAAAATAAATAAATAAATAAATCAAGAAAATTTCCAAGGCAGGTCTCAAGTAAAGGAAACAAAAATCTCAGGGATGAACATCCCCTACACAAGTTGCAAGACAGACAGAGCAGACAAATCCTGAGACAAAAGAGAAACAAGTCCCAAGAGTCAGAGGTAAAGACAAGGGCAACTTAAGAGAAGTCCCAAGATCGAAACCTTGACCAACAAATCAATTGTAGTTAATTTTAGTTCAATTGTGTTAAATTTAAATAAATAATCATTGCTTGCTAGCGTGGGCGTCCGGTGGTGTCGTGGTTAGCATGCGCGCCTCACAGAAAGAAGATCCCGGGTTTGGCGAGGGCAATTTTGTGTAGAGTTTTCATGGTCTCCCCGTGCTAACGCTGGTTTCCTCCTACAGTCCAAAGATGTGCACATCATCCTCTAAAGACCCCACGGTCCTCATATGGGGCGTCATACTTCCTCACAATTATATTGTTGGTATGTTGTTGTAAGATCCTCTTATGAAGACCATTGGGTATTATTCTTTTGCCAAAGTTCTTCCTGTTGAGAGACATTGATCAAGTTTAGTAGTGTAGTAGCAGTGTGGAGAAATGACAAGACAAGTAACACAAGGGTTTGGGTCTTAGGCGGTTAAGCTAATTGGCTGTTCCAAATTGCCCCTAGGTGCGAGTGTGAATGACCCTGTGAAGGGGGCACCCTTCCTTCACCCAGTGTTGGATGAGATAGGCTCCAGCCTCCCCCTGACCTTAATTAAGATTAATTGGTTCGGACAGTGAATGAGTGTTTGCTAGCATGTAGTGGACGTTACCATTTTGACGCCACCATTCAGTGTCGGGTTTGTTTGTGTTGCCCATGGGTTAGGGTCACAATTTTATTTAACAATTTATTATAGTTCCATTTGCTGTTAATTGCAATTTCGTAAATGCTTAAGCTCCGGAATTACTATCATGGTAGACAATGCTAGCCTTTGGGGATCAACCATCAATATCCTGTAAACGTTCCTTGGATTTCCGCCAGAATATCTGAGCGTCGGGACCTTAAGAACCAGAAGTGCGTGGCTTCTGTTCATGGAAATGATCATGGAACATTTACGGTAGTCCCAGAGAAGGTTGTCATAAATCAACCGGCTATGTAAAACCTTGGTATTCATTCACTAAGCCGCTTAATAGGGTCGAGGGGAGGCTGTAATCCATCTCAGCCGACTCTGGGTGAAGGCAGCATACGCCCTGAACAGCTTAGCCTACTGTGCATGTTTTTAGGACTGTGGGAGGAAACCTGAGTACCTGGAGGAAACCCAGGCAAGCCTGGGCAGAACATGCAAACTCCACAGAGAAACGCCCCGGGCCTGGGAATCGAACCCAGGACCTTCTTGCTGTGATGCTAACCAGTGTGCCACCGTGCCGCCAAGACCTTAGCATAAGATATTTCAGTGCAAGCAATAGACTAGTAATGTTGTTTTTTTTTCTTGTGTTAATAAAAAAATTGTAGAAACAACTTCAGAAAAATCAGTTCTTAGTAAAGGACTCTGACCCTGCTGTTTGCACCAGATGTTATTATATTATGTACTTATAATGGTGTTATAACAGTACGTGGAACTGAGCAATAAAGACAGCAATTAGCACCACAACAGACGCAGTTTAACACAGGTTTTAACGGATTCTCAGAGCGTCCATATGGAGGTGATTAGTGGTCTCATTAGTCGAATCAAGTCGAGTACTGTCACGATGACGCACCTCCATAAAAACAAAGACTTGCTGACAAGTTAGCGCCGAGTGAGACACCGCGTCCATGACTGAAGTGCAGTAATGTGCTGACAATTCAACTTCTCGCTTCACTCCAGTCTGCCACCTTGTTTGTCTCCCGTGAAATTCGAATCCATGAACATGTGCAGTTGTGTGCGGAGAGTGCGGGGACACGGTGAAAGCTTCGTCTCAATTAAGGCTGGATATGATGTGCGAGTGTGAGAAAGAGGCCATAAAAAGAGCCAGACGTCACATGTTCAAAGCAGTAAAACTCTCAGTTAAATCCAATTACAGTACGTTAGTAAGCAAGTCTGTACTGGGACTCACCGCCATCGACACTCACGTTACGTGACCGGGTCATGACCGTGATCTCGTGTCCTGACACATTCCCTATGCTGAACGGCACTGCAATGATTTTAGACATAAGCAGAAGACACTGCCCACACACTCACTCAATCCTACTAGGGTCACGAGGAGGCTGGAGCCTATCTCAGCCGACACTGGGCGAAGGTGGGGTGCAAACTGAACAGCTTGCCCAACCATCACAGGGCAACGCACACACAACCATTCACACTCACATTATGGGGCAATTCGAAGCAGCTAATTCGCCTAAAGTGCATGTCTTTGGACTGTTGGAGGAAACCGGAGTACCAGGAGGAAACCCACACATGCACAGGAAGGACATGCAAACTCCACACAGAAACACCCGAGCCTGGGAATCGAACCCAGGACCTTCTTGCTATGAGGCAGATGTGCTAACCACTACATCGTCGTGCCACCCAAGTATACGCCAATTAACTCTACGTGGCTGTTCATTATAGCACATCCGCCTCACAGCAAGAAGGCCCTGGGTTTGAGTCCCGCGCTCGGCGAGGGCTTATCTTGGCGGAGTTTGCGTTTTCTCCCCTTGTTTGCGTGGGTTTCCTCTGGGTACTCCGGTTTTCTTCTACAGTCATGCACATTAGGTGAGTGGGCTGTTCCAAATTGCCCCTAGGTGTGAGTGTGAACGCTTGTGTGTGTGTGTTACCGTGCGATGGTCTGGCGAGCTGTTCAGGGTGAACCCCGCCTTCGACCAGGGCCGGCTGAGATAGGCTCCAGGCTTCCCGTGACCCTAGTAGGATTAAGTGATTCAGCGGATGGATGGATAGTTTATTGCTGTGTTTGTTACGGCTGAACGGTACACTACAACTATCTTGCACTTGGCTTTTTTTTTTGGTCACTCAATAGAAACTTGTCCTCTTCTTACTCTCAGCTCCTCGGAAAGGATTTCCGCCTCAGTTGGAAGTCGCTTTTAGTGAAAGCGTCACATTAATAAATGTAAATGTAATCACCAGACACTTACTTTCGCACCCACTGTGCCATCAAACCTATGTTCATAGAAATCACATGGAAAGCAGTCATTTGCATCAGACTAATGAGGTCTAGAGCTGCAGAATAATTAGACTTTATGAACAGCGTGAGCTGATCAAAACACATCATGCTTCTTCTTCTTCTTTTTTTGGGGGGGTTCTTGTTAAAATCTTTCACGCTTGACGATCTGCATTTACTCATTAGGTAGACGATGTCTTTCAGAAAGATTTATAAAGGATGGAGAATACAGATTACTGCCTCTCTTACAGCACTAGGATTTGAACCAAAAACCTTCCTGGGCACTCGGGAAACCCCGGCACCACATTGGAGCTGATACTACCGTTATATCCAGGGTAGGGGCATTTGGGACTCCCTCGGCTGTTTCCGCTATCGCGAGTGGCCGCCATATTGCTTTCTGGGATCACTGTTCTTTGTAAATCTGCCTCACAGCAAGAAGGTCGTGGGTTCGAGTCCCAGCCTCGGCGAGGGCATATCTGTGAAATCTGTGGAGTTTGCTTTTTCTGCGATTGTGTGCGTTTCCGCCGGGTACACTGGTTTCCTTCCTCTGAAAAACTGCACAATTCTACACTTTTCTAATGAAGATATTGGAAATCGTAATTATAAACGTTGACACTGGAGACTCCTTCCAGAAAATTTTAATAAATGGCTCCTTATCGAAAGCTTAGACGAGTGTTATTTATTAAATAATTACTATCGGTTATTATAGAAATGATAACAGTGTACTTGCTAACCTTTTTGATAGCAGGTTATCTGAGCTTTATGAGGTAACAAGAAGTGCACCAGGGGTCTGGGGGCTGTGCAGGCCCTCAGTGGGGTCTGGGGACAGCGCAGCTGTTGTGAGAACTGATAGGGTAAAATGTGCCATTGAAATAAAGAGAAAGACAACAAAGAGAGACAAAATTATATCAAACTAAAGAGGCAATCAGAGTGCAAGGTACCTCCACCAAGCACAGATGGATTATTATAACTTGGCATAGTTATAATGAAAATGTCTCCCCCTAGTAGACGTTGAATGAACAGTTTGCTCCATGTTAAAGATAGGGATTTTGCTGGATTTCAATGATCCCATGCACAGATCACCTCCAAAATTTAATATTTCCTTCCCAGGCCCAGGCTGCACCCTTCCACCAAGTTTGATGTAAATCAGACTAGTATTACTTGTATAAACAGTCAGTCGAACGCTGTCAAATACATAACCAACCAAACCAAGCGGCGGAGGTAATGAAATTTGTATTTTTTTTTAAAATAATTTCTGACTCCAAGGACTGTTCCAAAGTCGGACACAGATCCAAACCTACAGCACTAATACTGCATTAGAACCAAGATATGAACATAAAGCTGGGAACTTGAATTACAGCCAGAACCACCATCAGGGCCTGCTGTTATAGATAATTCATCGACATCTTCGGATTTGAGGATTCAACAGCATTGTGATATGAAGAAAATAAAAAGCCTGTGAATTGCATTAGGAATAATAACAATAAATAAAATAGGAAAGATGAATCATCTTGAATGCACTGGAGACAGAAACATTATACCACATGGCAAAGTGCCAAAAATGATCCCGGGGCCAAAACCATTACCCAGACAATCTCTCTCTCTCTCTCTCTCTCTCCCCCTCTCTCTCCCTCTCTCTCACACACACACCCACACACACACAGAGGAAGCATAAAGGCTGCAAAAATCAAACCGCACTGTAAATCAAGAAACTTTAAATTAACAGCAGCTTTCTGACTTCCTTACGAGAGCTTCATTAGTATGTCATAAATAGATTTTTTTTATGATGCATTCATTATAAACGCAGACGCCAGGCTCCTGATTTACTGCTTCAGTGATGGTCTTGTGAATTCCTACGCAAACGTAATTGATAAGTTCTTTATGAAGCAATAACTCCACACCAACACAAACCCTGGTCCAAAAACCGAGGACGTCGCAGTGTGGATTACATTCTGACATTATTGCCCAGGGCCGTAAACCGTCCGATCTTCGACAAAATCATTTCCTCGGCGACCTGCGACGGGGGAATAATTGAGATAACTTTCGCAGTGCTCCTGCTTTCGAGCTTGTGAGCTGCCTGAAGGTGGTTTGGACAGCAGCGTCCTTTCCTTCTCCGTCTCTCGGCGTGTTAAAGAGATCACGCTGAGAGATTCTTGGCTGCCTCTTGCAGTCATGATGTCATTGCACTGGGATCGCAGTTAAAACGGGAAACAAGATCAAGAACGCGACAAAACATCAGCTGGAAGATCAGTTCAAGGTGACAGAAATGCTGAATTCTTGATTCTGATTGGTCGATTGGTGTTGACTTAAACAGAAGCACAGAGCACCCGGGTTTTAGGTGTATTTTAAATCTCATATTAAACTTCTAATAAAGTGGTACTGATCCAGTTACAACAACTACCACATACCTGTATGGTTTGTATATTGTGTTTAACTAACTTCCAAAGTTTCCTGAAACGGGGGAAGCTCCAGGAAAGGACTTCACGCTTTTTATCGTATATTATTTTATCCGGTTACGCCCTGCGATGGCCTGGCGAGCTGTCCAGGGCGTTCTCTGCCCTCGCCCAGAGTCGACTGAGATGGGCGCCAGCCTCCCCGCGACCCTAATTAGGATTAAGCGATTCAGAAAATGAATGAACGCCCAAGCCCTGGACTCGAACCCAGGACCTTCGTATTGTGAGATGGATGTTCTGACCCCTACACACCATTAACTCTGAAGCAGTAACTTCAACACCATTTCGCCCCACCACCTTCATTTGGATTATTCTCCAAAAACAGCACAACTCTGAGTGCGTCATCTCTTCAACTTGATGAATAAACTGAACAATATCGATTTCTCATAATTTCTCATAAAATACATGGAACCTTTTTGTGGTTCTCCCAGAGGTTCTCTTAAAAAATAGGGACGCAGGAAGCAAAATATAAGTCAATCCTGTGCTTCCCCCTAGTGTTCATTTAAGAACGATAGTAATGAGGTTTTCAGAGTTACACAAGTACCACGTGACTCTTCTTCTGTTTCTCAATGGGAATCCAGTTTCAGCTCACAGCAGGCAGTTGAGGGATGTAGAGCTCTGTGCAAACAACTCCTGATCGCTAGGCCGAGAGCCAGATGACCAGCTCACCTTTGTATGATGATCAGATGGCCATTACGACTAATTATTTCTTATTTAATGAGCTAACGAGCCGGTCGATCAGTCACTCACTCCATTTACTAGTCAGTCAGTTAGACGTTCATTCATTTATTGATTCAGTTAATCAGTGAGTGATTCAGTTGGTTGCTTGGTCAGTTGTTAATTAATTCATTTATTGATTAATTCAATCAGCCTTAAAATGGATGGATGAATAAATCAATTAGCTACACAAAAGAAGACATGTATACATACACACACAATATATATATATATATATATATACACGTATGCATGTTCTTACCATCAAACATTTTAACAGAAGAGCTGGTTAGTATTACTACAGTTCCGGTTGCAACACAGTGGCTTTGATGGCCTCTACCCCGAGCGCCGGCATCAGGCGACGCAGAGGACTGGAAGCCTGTTCCTTACAGCAGGCCAATAAGGGCACGTTTGGAGAAAAATATGTGTAATTCTCAAAAATAAGCGAACACACACACACACACACACACACACACACACACACGGAAAAGTCGTTAGCATTTAGCTTAGCACAAGTCATGACTGCTGTTGTTTTGTTTTGTTTTTACTAATATGTGATAGTAGTTGCAGTCGTAGTAGATCAGCCAAATCACAATATCCACTCTCTCTCTCACCCAATTGCCAAACTGCTTGATCCGACTTTGGTCGCAGGGAGGCCGGAGCCCATCTTAGCTGGCACTGGGCAAAGGCGGGGTACACCCTGAACAGCTCGCCTGACCATCGCACAGCAACAGACACACAACCATTCACACTCGCATTCACACACCTAGGGGCAAATTTGGAAAAGCCAACTCTCCTTATTTGCATGTCTGTAAACTGTTGGAGGAAACTGGAATACTTGGAGGAAACCCACGCAATCACAGGGACAATCCTGGGACTCGAACCCAAGACCTTCTTGCAGTGAGGTGGATGTGCTGACCACTACAACCCTGTGCCGCACTTAGAATATCCAGTGGATAGGAATAATAGAAGAAATACATGAACGTGCATTTTTTAGAATACATGTGTAGTATACTAAAAAAAATAAAAAATAATAAAAAATTACTCAGTCAGGCTTGGTTGGTATTGATTTAAAAAAAAATATATATATCTTTTTTTAAAAAGTCCCCTCGACAATCCACCGAACTGAAATTAAACTTTTTTTTTTTGGTCCGAGCAAAGCACTCAGAAGTTAGAGTGGCCCTCAAGAAATAAAAAATTTATTCGGTATAAAGATAACACAGGAAGGGCAATTAAATATAAATTGGCACCAAGAGCATTTTATGACAAGCTTTTTTGTTTTGTTTTTTAAATAAAGAGTTTTAAAGATCAACAGGATGAGGATAATAATCTTTACAATAAGGTTATAATGTACCAGATAATTATTGCAATGTTTTTTTCTTTAATGATTCTAATTAGAACTTAGATTAAAAAAAAAAAAATGAATAAATGAATGATTCAATAAATAAAAAGAAATAAATAAAAGGGTCGTCCAGTTGTAGGAAATGAAGCAAAGTTAGATTTTTTTTTTCATTATTACACAGATGCTGTTATATGAAAATGAACCGACACCTACGGACCAATCAGAATGGAGAACACATCAGCGCAGTGGTATAACAACGATTAAAATATAACACAGATATTTGAGTATAACAATTCAGAAAGAGCTTATTAACTCTCGGAACCCTTATAAAACAGGAAAAATGAATAATTATTTACCATAAAATAATAATAATTAAATTATTATTAAACCGATTGTTTACGAATGCTCGCGGTAAATATCCGGAATCAGGCCACAACACAGACTCAGAAAGGAAGCAAGGAAGACGATTCAGTACGTTTGTTTCAGTACGTTTTATTTTCACACAGTACATGATAGATTCTGAGGATGCTGCACAGCGCTTGGTGTTCTACTGAGAATCAGTAATGAGTTAAAAGTTCTATCATTAACCTTATATATATTTATATATAGATATAGATATATAGATATAAAAATAGTGCTGCTAAAAAAGTATAAATTAGACCTACTGTTCAAACAAGTCATACACAATCATTAAAAAAACCTACTAAAATAAAATGAACAGAACTAAAAAGCAACCATCTGGATCTTTTTGCACGTAGCAGGAAAAAAAATAAAATAAAATAGTGGGTCCCTATAATAAGAGTACATTTGTTTTTTATATAAATATTGCAAATGTGAGTATGCTGATGAGAACTGAGCAGATCCTTCCTTGGCAGTCTAAACAAATACGTTCTCCCCTGGATGGATTAAAAAAAAACAAAAAAAAAAAAAACAGAAAAAACAACAACAACACAGTACCGATTTCTGAATTATGAAGAAATCTATTATCAAAGTTGTGTATACAAAAGGAGGAGGTAAGGAGTTTGGCCACGCCCACCAAAACCAGGCGCTTAACAGCGCCCTCTTGTGGCTATAAAATAAATGAACAACAGGAAAAAAAATACCACAAAGTTTGGATCTTAGAGAAACGTCATCCAAGCAATACTTAAACATCCATGATGTCCGTACATCTCCGGAACAGATCTATGCTTTGTAACTGCAGTTTACAAGAAAGTAGAAGACTGAAATGATCAAGCATGGCCATTTTATTATTATTATTTAAAAAAAACAAAAAAAAAACCTCAAGAAACAAGCTTTTTGATTTCGTCCTTGAACATCACTCAGAAATGATAGAAACTAATTCCACTATGCTCCATTTGGTTTTCAGAAATCCAGTGCATTAAAGACAGAACAATGAACTTTTAAAAATATGGAGGCTGCATCCAGAACTAATGCAGCTTCCCTCTGTTCGAACGGAGTTTTCGTGTCGCAACTGTTTGGCGTTCAAACACAACAGACATCCCAGAATGCAGATTTCCACGACAGTACAGATGGCAAAGAAATAATACAAATTTATCCTTTAAAAAAAAAAAAATTTTTTAAACATGGCGCCGTTCATGCATACCAATGATGACGTATAACATTTATAGTCAGGAAGTTCTTCTTACACTCTTGCCTTAGCTATATAGTGACTATAAAGTGCCAAGTTTAAATTTGCATGGCGGTCTGAGATCGAGCGTTGGGTGGGGGAGGGGTTGAAGGGTACTCTGTACGCTGTCATCGACGAGACCTCACGTAACGTTTTGACTATTTATTATTTTTGGTTTGTTTTGTATTTAACATACTTTGATACTTTCAAAAACACTTATTTAACCAAAACAACATTTTTTATTTAGTCTACCTTCTACCCGTGCCTTTATGTCTGCGCCTGCAAAGGCCGTGTTTATCAAACATGCAGGTAAAAACAGTCAGTCGGATTAAAAATGTCTAAAACCTGGCTAAGTAAGTGATTTTACTCACACAGTGAACTTTAGGCTTTGATCAAGTTGTTGGATAGCAACGTTCTGGAAAAAAAAAAAAAAAAGAAAGAAAGAAAAAAAAAATACCAACACAAATCTCAGCGACCTGAACTGTATTCCGATAAACATCCATCACGTTCCTGTATCACAGTCGGAATAAAATCCTTAAAATTGTGGTATCCAAACTGCATACTTGCAAAACAGAAACAAAAACTAAATATATATAAATTAATATACAGGGTGACCCAATTTATTTAAAAAAAAACAACACACACATTTAAGGAAAAAAAAAATTTTTTTTTGCACACATGGAACTTCAGTATATTTTATACGCCATGTTTTAAAGATCTCACCCTTCAAGTGGTGGCCATCATTGCTGCCATGGCTCGACGGGTCATGTTGGGTGGAACAGCGGCTATCCCTGCTGAATAGCAACCTTAAGGCTGAGTGTACACTCATGATTTAAGGAAGCCCCACAAAAAAACAAAACCACAACGCGATCCGGAAAGATTTCCCTCAGCGCTTCCAACGATCTCCGAGCTGTGCGTGCCGTAGCTCCAGCTTACTGAAACCGCACATCCACTTCTTCAACATCAAGGTGTTCAAGTTGGAGTTGGGCCACCGACAGACCTCAGCACTCACAAAGTTTCAAGTGTTCGAATAATAATTTTTTTTTGGGTGTGACCCTGTATATCCCAATTTCATCATATGCAGTGATTTCCAGACCACCTTACGAAGTCAGGTCAACAGTCTAAAAAAAGATTTTTAGAACTTCCATTAGGTTTTAATGTAGTGTTCTGACCTTAAACAGAATCCAGTACAGTAGTTTCAAAGTTAAAGGTCTTGCTCAAAGGTCCGACCATTTTCCATGATCTACACTATGCATTCTGATCTTCTGACCAAAAGCTTCTTTGAGGGTTTTTCCCTTTTTATTAGTTTTAAATGGGGAAATGGTTACAGCAGCCTGAACGGTTCTCCTTGGATCCAGGGTTTTACCAAAACCGTTGTGTTCCTTCCAAAGGCGAAAACTCAAGAACACTTTAGGAAGCTAGAATATATTTCCAAGAGATCTCTATAGGTGAGCATACACCGTCTGGCGCACTCTAACATTTTGTTGGACCGTCTTTAACCTTAATTACAGCATGTACACGCAATAGCACTGTTTTTACAGTTGGTCAGGTCAAGGCTCAGCAACATTCATGAAGTCAGCTGATGCCCTGAATGGAGACCAGGTTATCCCATCAGTGGACATTTTCTTCCCTGATGGCATGGACATAAAATTGGGGCTCAAACAGTCAACAGGTGGTTCAGGAAGGATGAGAAATCATTTTCACATATGTATCGGCATGCCAGAGTCCTGAACTTATCCCTATTAAAAGTCTCTGGGATGTGATTTGAGAGAAGACTCTATGGAGTCATTTGATTTTCCCGTCATCAACTTAAGATGTCAGTAAAAAAATTAACCTAACTCTGGAAATACACGTCATGTTGCGCAAGTCTTTTGAAACAGTGCGGTGGTGATTAGGCGCTGTGATCAAGGCTAAAGGCGGCCCAACAAAATATTAGCATGCTCCGCTTTCACTTTGGCAGGGCAGTGTGCATGTGCCACAACTCGAAGAACCGCACAGAATCAGAATCCTTAACTGATCCCGGAGGAAATTGGGAAGAACCGCCCATTCGGACTTTTTTAACGAGATCAAGTAGTAAATTTAGTACAAGATCAACCATTCTGGAATCGCGTAGAAGGGTCGGTTACATGCTGGAGCCGTCTGGGCCGGTGCTGCAAAAATAATTATGTGGTACATCTGCTTCCGAATATAAATTATTATCTGTCCATCAACTCAGTTTCACAGCCAACAGGATCCCGATCATGTAGATTGTGATGACGAACTCGTGTATATGATCTTCAGAGCAGGTCGCAGCTCTATAGGTTGGACCCTGCTGTGCTCAGAGGGGGGTTGAATGCACCGACTGTGACGAGGCTGGTGCATTTAGAATAAAATTTGAATATTTGATTCCTCATGCATATGTAGATCCGAACGGTGCGATACGAGGCGTCTCCTATCAGTACGGACCATTAAAAATACGGATTTTAAGAAGCATTTATTAAAAACACCAAATGATTCCGTCACACAAAGTGGAAGTGAGCACCCAGTAAAGAACTCTCGTTTAGAAACACTGAAATAAGAAATGCACAGAGGTTACCTGAAATCATTTCGTAAGTCCTGATAACTAAGAGGTCATTTGTACAGCAAGAAAAGCAAAGTAGATTAATGATCATTTGGCAGCGCAGGGAAAACTGACAATTCAGGCAAGAAATGAGAAGGATACTGAGGACAAACAGTCTAGCAGTCTAATTTAAAAAAAAAAAAAAAAGAAGGGTAAAAATAAGATGACGCATACAGTGTGTCCATGTTTTGGTTTCGATGATTCAAGCATTGACAACAACAGTTCATATCCATGTTTTTTTTTTTTTGTTGTTTTGTTTTGTTTTTAGGGCTTATCTTTTTCGCTGCTAGGTTACCAAGGGCAGTAGAAAGTTGAGGTTTGAGGTGTGTGTAGGTGATATCTGCTCGATAACGTATTGCTCCACAGCAGTCGTCCACAAAAAAAAAAAAGAAAAAAGAACTCCTTAACTGCAGGTCGTTCGTAGACGGTAATCCAGAAATAGGTTTTCGCTCCAGAATCAGAGTTCTACCCGCTGACGTAAAGAAGCTACAAAGTAAACCTAGACCAGCGCCTAGATACTAAATACTTTAGTGTCTTTCACAAAGAGTCAGTAGTGCTGGCTGGTGGCCTTGCTCTACCTCAGGCAAAGTTGCACTTGAGGAAGACGAGTTTGTTCATTTCCTCAGCTGTGACCTCACGCTTCCTCTTTAAAGCGAAGGTCTGCTCGCAGATGCTGATGCATTCGCTGCGGACACCCATGGCGGGCACTGCCAGGAGCCACAAAGCCAAACGGGACAACTTAGGATATCTGTCCATGACTGAGCTCCAGTACTGGAAGAGATCCCCTGTGGCTTGGAAGAGAGGTTCACCCAGGTATTGGAACAGTTCTTTCCGAACCTGCGGATCCTCGGCGGCGCAAGATGGCCTGTCCATCCCGCATTCCATGCGCCCCCGTTTAGGACCAGTTGGCCCGTCCCCGTCCCTCTCATCTCCTGAGATTGCAGATGGGCCTCCGCTCACTGGTTCCTTCATGCTGGCAGCCATGTCGCACACCCTAGAAATAATCTCCTCGTGCTGGTATCCTGGGACCGGTCTGAGCTTGAGCTGCGGGTCCAGGATCATGGCCACTTGGTGGACTCGCTCAACCTTGAAGTTTTCCTTTAGTGCTTCCAGGAAGTAGTGGCAGAGTTTGCTGCCGGAACCTGCCTCTCCAGCCTTGGAGGTAAAGAGCTTCTCCAGGCGAAGATAGCAGGGTAGCACCTGCTGAAGGGTGGGCCAGCGGTCGGCCCCCAGCTCCTGTGCTGCCTGGCGCAAGGGTGCTAGCAGGGAGGCTAGTGTGCTGAGAAGGTGCTTGTTGAGTCCTTGTAGAAGTGGTGCTGTGCTTTTGCAACGCCCATACACTTCACATATGGCCTCGAAGTTCTCATGGACCTTGAGCAGTGCCTCAGCAGTCAAATCCCAGCAAGGTGGTGGCAGAGATTCATCTGTGGCCTTGTTTTCTCTATTAAAGCTACTACTTCCAGCAATGTCACGGCATGTTGCCAGAAGTTCTCCAAGTTCATGCAGGCCCCGGGCCTGAAGGCTACGTCGCCCAAGAACGGCCTGAATAGTCGCTGACAGGGAGCATCCAGTACACCGCAAGCTTAGACTGGACCTGCCACAGCTAGGTAACAGTGACAAACGTGGCTCTGTGATGTAGACAGTGCGAATTTCCGACATGACAAACTCAGAAAGTACATTCTGGACCCAGTGATGGACATGCTCCGGACCCTCCCTTATGGACGGCTCTTTAATTCCCAGCACATAACGTCGAAGCCGGACACCCTCGACCTGATACGCCGTTAACACGTAGCAAGAATCAGGCCCAATAGTCTGTGAATGGCAGGTTACAGCAATGCCTAAGGAGGAGTTGGATCCGAGCGCACAGGTCACTTTGACTTTGACTTGGTTATACATACGGGGAAGCTGCTTCAGGGCTAAAGTGCTCATGTCTCCGAGAGCATCACGGATAGAATAAGCGCCATGGCGTGAGCCTGTATCCACTAGAGTTTGGGCCAGCTTGAGGAAGTCCTTGCTGCTGAGCACACCGAGGAGACCCAAATCGGTACACATCATGCGCAACAAGCGCTCAGCCACTTGCTGCCGCTCCTTCTCCGGAAGCAATCTGTTCTCTGCAATAAACCAGAAAAGAAAGAGTCAGCCATTTAGAAGGTGGTTCTGTTCGGCAGATCGGTGCTTGTGCCAAGCCCAATGTTTATTTTTTCAGATAAAGAAAAAAACTAACAGGTGGATTTAAGGCACTAGATATCTGATCTTTTGATTTTCTGCTGATCTGGCACGCGTTCCTAAACCGACACAAACGTCATGTTCTAACATGCTTTTCAAGCCCAAACACACTAGTTTAGATTTTATAACCATCCCAAGTATTGTTTGTAGCTTTGAGGAAATTCAAAAGTCGATACACACAGTGCAAGCTGATGAGATAAATTTGTGTTTGTCGAAGGTTTATTCTTCCCACTAGATGGCAAAACTCCACACCCTATAACATTTACATTTATGACATTTGGAAGACGCTCTTCTCCAGAGCAACTTGCAATTTATCTCATTTACTCAACTGAGCAGATGAGGGTTAAGGGCCTCGCTAAGCGGCCCAACAGTGGCGGACTGTTGGGAATGGAGCTTGAACCCCAACCTTCCAATCAGTAATCCAGAGCCTTACCCATTGACCCACCACTGCTCATACTCTGGGTCATCCATGTTTTTTCCCCATATCTGAAATAAATCCTGACCATGGTGGACCATGTCCATGGCATCCTGTGATAGTCTGATATTCTTAATTCATGCCCAGGACAAAGATCTTCCTGAAGGTAAACGAATGAAATAATCAAACAACGGCTCGAGTCAGTTATTTAGTTAGTTTTTCATGCCAATGAAAATCTGCTGAACGAAAACCAAGCTAGCCGAAGCTCAGAAAACGTTGAGTGGTTGAAAGATGAGAAACAACAAGAGTTCCTTTCTGAGTGTCTTTTACTTACTTTGCTCATTTCCATTTCTCTTCTCTTTATTTTGCTTGTTTCTCTTTCATTTCTCCTACACTGCTGATTCATTACACCGAAAATCACCACTAGCTTATGACGCCAATTCAGCATGCTCAATCAGCAGAACTGGCACGAGATCATCCAAAACACATTACAAAAGCAAGTCTGGGTTACATCTGAGAGCCTGGTGAGCTTTGGAAGATCTACACTGGAAAACTAAGATTATCAGATGATAGGTTTGATACTTTGTGATCATTTTTCACATCTTATCAAAAGGTGTTGAAAGTCAGTCCATGGTTTGATCTCGAAAACCTTCTCCAGCATTCACTTCCTCGACAGATGACTCGAGTTCAAATAACAGACTCTTATGAAATATCCCAGAACTAGACTTTCAGTCTGAGCAATTTTTGGCAGTATGGCGAGTTCAGGGCTTACCGTAGCTTAGCTGATGGGATTTAGTTTTAGAATTGAGGAATCGGGTAGAGGAATCTTCAACAAAAGCAAATTTTAAGGTTGCAATCCAATCAGATAACTTGGGGAAAATGAATGCAGGGACTAATACGAACTGTATGTTTGGCCCAAAAGTACTCAAATAGCTGAAAAATAACCGGCATCCTTTTAACATTTATCTAGAACCTCACAACCTCAAACTGAGTACTGTAATTGCGGGATGTCCGGGTAATGGGCCAACCAGTTAGCCATTGGATGTCCTGGAAGAGCGTCACATCATTCACACAATCTGTGATGTCGACTTTAGCTGTAATCAAGGTTAAGGGCGGACAAAATAATGCGAAATCTTTTTTTTTTTTTTTTTTTGACTATGCAGTCTATAAATAATAATTTAACAGTAATGTTTGTATCTCAGAGGGTTACAAGCCCCCTGCAGGTTTCTCCCTGTTCTCCAGGACAGACATCCTTTCACACTCACATTCACACTTTTGGAAGAGCCAATTAGCCTAACGTGTATGCCTTTGGACTGTAGGAGGAGACCAGAGTGCCTGGAGGAAACCCATGCAGGCACAGTGAGAACAGAGGCTTGAACCCAGGACCTTCTTTCTGTGAGGCAAGAGCACTGAACACTTCACCACCGTGCCCCACAATGGACCGTACAACCTGAAATAACAGAGCAGCAACGTGGCATGTGGGACGTGCTACGAAACCTGGATGAAAAGTCTACCATGTCAGAATTGCCTGCATTTTCATGCGTAGTTTGTCAACGCCTACGACGTGCTCCTAAAGACAATTTCTTGACCCCTCCTTCCTGATGATATGCAAGGACATGATCAATGATTGATCGGGATCATATTTGCAGTGTTTCAAGCCTCCTGACTAAGACACGGTAATAATTTCTGGCTGGATGATTGGCTAATCTGACATGGAGGCCAACATGAAAGCCAGAAATATTGTGTAGTGCTACGATATCAGCATGACGCGTCCATGGAAGTCTGCGACATGAAGAGGTTCATGTTTTAACACTGAGAACTTCCCTAAGCGCAGCCTGAGCTAGGCCTGGGTAATATATCGGTAAGTTATTGTTATCATATGACCCTTTACATCGTCGGACGATAGAATAAGCATCGCAATTAGGCAGAGCTATTGACTTTCCTTCAGAACTGAACAGGATTCCCCCCATGAACAGATGAACGAACAGTCTATATAATGTAGCATGATATGTAGAACTAGCTTAATATATATTTTAGGCCTATTATATACTGACGATTGCAAGCACAGTAATTGAGCACAGGTGTGCAGAAGGCCGTGTGAACGGTGAGCACCCCCTGGTGTCGGTATACTTACTAACAGCCTGCATGTCCCATCATGTCCTTTTTTCCCCCCCTAAACTATTTTCACATCACGATAAATATCGCTATGCTGAAAATATCGTGACCATATTTTTCTCATATCGCCCAGCCCTTGCCTCGGTATGATAAAGTGTGGACATTATTTGAAGTGAGTATTACAAGAAAGAACTAATAATCTGTACTTATACTTTGGATATAGTTAGGTATTCATCAGAGATAAACGAGACTGTGATGGAGGATTTGTACTCACGGTATGAAGATGGGATGTGGTTTCTCTGGGCTGGCTGAGGCGATTTCCACGTCTGCTGCTCCTGAGACGGAGCGGGGGCTTGGCACGCCTTAGCCGTATCCTCTTTAATGTGATTCTCATTATCCGCTGCAACATCACAAACACCCCACGTTACACACCGCACGGCTTCATGGAACGGTTAAACACCGACACGACGTTCACACGTCCGACGGAATGAGCAGGTCAGTACGTATACAGGGTTCCCACAGTACCTTCAATCTCAAATTCAGAGGAAGGGCCTAATTCATGGAATAATCTAAAAATAATACACACAGCTCAAGATAAATTCGCTGCAGGATCTGCGTCAGGCGGTCCTGAAGTCCTGCGGTTCTTTAATAAACAAAACGTTTGCACGTTACTTTGGTGAGGTTCTGGAATTTATATTTCCTCGGCATTGCTGCAGATTCACCCAACGTTCGTAAAGACCCGTGTCTGTTTACACCTACTTTCTAAAAATAAATAAGTCAATAAATAAATAACCCGTGGGAACCCTGTATACATGAACCCCACCACCATTTTTGCTCTTTTCCACTTCTGAGAAAACGCACACGTTTGGCTGGTATAGAGCGAGATACATTTTCCAGGACTTTCCATGTGAGTAACGTTTAAAACCACACAGCCCAGGCAATGTAAATAAATAAATAAATAAATAAACATACAAATCACGTTAAAAATCACGCCTTTATTACTTTCTCAAATCTACAGATACCGATTCCAAGAGCATCACAAATCACTTGGTTTTTAATACCCAAATCAGTATTGGTTTAAATAAAACTATTTAAAAACGTGGGTTCTCTACAATATTCTAATTTCTAGATACAACAAAGACAAGTTTTTTCTGAAAATGCATTTTTGTCCCTTCTTCTAAACAAAGTTCCCCTCATATACGTTGCACAAAAGATACACAACAGGTCCACGGCAAAAAATGGCTAACTCTCGACATCAGCTCTACTTCCCATGTCTGTTATGCGACGCCTTGTAGATGTGTTACACAAATTTTATACGCTTTGAGTCATCTGATTCGCTCAGAATTGTACGGATTTTCATAAAACACTTCTCTGATTGCGCCACGTTAAACCCACAGGACTGCCTTATACTGTATATCCAATGTAGGGTTGAGCCACACGGTGGTTGTACTTGAGCCAAGTAGCACCGGAATATCGTATGAGAAATTTCTTTTGCAACAATTGAATCAAATTTGTGCAAACATCGTACAATTTAACTTACAAGATCTCCTCTACTTTCTCCATGACAGACGCTCAACACATTTTATACGTGAACGCAACTACGCAGCTTTCAAATCAACCTCATCCAAACCTACATCACCACCTTCTGTCGTAGCGCTGCTCAATTCGTACCTCCTACCCAAAATATAGGTGGTTTGTAAAAGGGGGTTTTACAAAGTGGAAAGTTAAACATTCATCGGCCACAGGAACATTATTCTCAACTATCCATCAGTTCAATTATTATATAAAACAGCCTAGTTCGCTCAACCATTAAAACAAACAAACAAATGGTGAAACCGTTTAAAAATAACATGCGGATCTTGGATACTCAACTTTATTCCCAAGTTACAGATCACAAAATGCTTTCAAAAACATTTTAATCACATTATTTCAGCTATACACAGACGTGGTTATAGATAACTAACACAGCAAAATTTCCTGTTTATGTACATAGACCAGTGTAAAAATCTGATTAGCCGGGCAGATTAACCCGGCAACGTGATTGGCTCTTTTCACTGGAGAGGGCGGTACTTATGTAATCCAGCTGCCATGTTGATTCCTACATTTTACACAGTGATGTTTATCTACTTATATTGTCTCGACTTAAATCTACCGAATGTTACCTCCACCGAGAAGGTTATGTTTTATGCACGGTTTGTATGTTCATTTGTCAGCAGGGCAGGATTTCGCCAAAGATTCAAGTCTGGATTTTAATGAAATTTCTCCCAGAGACGGGGCTTTGGACAAGGAGGACTCCGTTAGAATTTGGAGATGGTCCGGATAAAAATCTGGACGCGGGAATTTTTTAAAGACTCTTTAACACTGCACTTTTTTTTATACTCTATATCAAATATGAGGGATTGGCGGCGGTTTTGACACGTAATCAAGTAATCAAGGGCTGAGCAACATAACGATATAATGTTAATAGAATTGTAAATTTTGTCCCATGAATTTTTTGTTTTGTTTTGTAGCACTTCGGTTTTGCTGCGTATACGGATATACGGATATCATGCTACAAAACTGGCTTCAAGTCTCCTGGTAAGAGATTCCCCTCATATCGTACATCCCTTCTGTAATTTCAATTAAGTGCATTTCAGTTCCAGGTTGTAACATTAAAAAAAAAAAATGTGGAAAAGTTCAAGAGGAATCTGAGGTAGTGCTGGTTGGGGATACTTATGCAAGCCATAGAGTTGATTCGGGTAAGCTTAATGCTGGGAAATTGGGGGGGGAACGTGCAGGCAATGCAGCAAAAAGATTAAGAATTGTACATGCTGGTGTGTAATTCATCGAGAGAGAAAAAAAACACACACACAAAAAAACAACACTCTGTCATGCTGAAAATTCATGATCACGTGGAGAGCATGTATTCCCGAAATAAGGGCAAATCAGAAGGGGGGGGAGGGGCCTAGATAAATGACCACAGGTGAAAAGGATGAGTTCACGTCAGCCGTAACAAGCCAATGCAACACGACACACCGACAGGAAATTCCTCGAGGTGATCATCCAGTTACAACATGCCACATTGATCCACATTAATCCGGTCACTCATTGTACAGTACACGTGCATGCGAACGGGTGCTACGACCATTTACAACTAATAATTACAGAAGTCCATGAGAGAAAAGCTAGCATGGCGATCGTACACGAGCATGTCGAGGTGTTTGAGGAGTTTGGGGGTGGGGGGCTGGGAAAGGGGGCGGAGACTCACCGGCGTGCGACTGCATGTGCTCCATGAGGTTGCTGTAGAACTGGAACTGAATGCCGCAGGATCCGCACGTGTAGGCCTCTAAAAACACAAGGTCCACCGTGTCGCTCTTAGAAATCAATGATGCTAACGCTAACACAGATGTAGCTCACTAACAGGCTGCTTCGTGGCAGGATAAAGATGGGTTTCAGCCATGCAATGATTCGTCCATGGATAAGAGACGGGATTAATGACGTAATGAGGACGTAATTATCAACATGCTGAAGGAGAACGAGCAAATTCCAAAGAGCGTACTTACTCTGGGATGCAGGGAAGGCGCTGGCTACCATCGGGCTTGTAGCGTCTGCAGGGGAAACAGGGACAAAACTAAAATGTCACGGACATCTTTTTGCATTTCCGAAGAGGAAATGATGTCACTGTGTTAGCATCAGGCAATTTTTACGAAAATTAGTTTTATTCATATTGATGTTTTGAAACAATTTTCAAAACGTTCTAGTCAAAACTGATTTTTTTTTAATACTTAAAAATATATAATACACATAACTATGGTTCTAATAGCCATGACTCCACTATTGCGCCAATGCTTGCATGAGCCAAGACCTTTACCGCTTCCACTGGCACTTCCAGGGCATGACTGCACCTCCTTGGGGCTACTTTGTGGCTAGAAGCCCAGAAAAAATTGGCCCGACGATTTCCCATGGACCATGCGAGGCCAGCTACTGCATAAGACGGTGTCAAGGTGGAAGGCGGGGTGTTTCTTTTTAGTCTATTAGTACAGAAACTATGCTAAGCGCTAGCGAGTTATAACAGCTAAGCTAGCTGACTTGAACTAGCCTAAATTAAGCTAATAATGATCCATTATTTATGTAAATAAAGATGCATGTAGCGGTACAAAATAGGTTAAAAAAAATTAACATTTGGATCCACAGCAAGGCGCCATGTTCCGGGCGGGGAAAGAAACTGCTGGGTTTCGCAAGAAACTGAAACTGTACCAGAGTGAAGTTCTCGGGACAAAAACGCTGACTTCAGTTCATGCAAACCTGCTGCGCAAATCTGACTTCATCCACCACCTTCAACATTAAAAACAAATTACACCACCAGAATTCAGCGTACATTTTATATATTTTTTTTAAAATTTGGATCAGAATGATTCAGCCAGTTAACGCTATTGTTAAATAAGTGGCGTGGGCTAACCCCGGGACACGAATACAGCCGATTAAGAAAGAAAAATAAACGTGCCAAAACCCTCAACACATCTGTAATCTGGCCACAGCGAGTACAACCAACCACACAACGTGTCTGTAATCTGTGCTCAGAGATGGAGCGCTTGGGTTGGTGATGTCATCACGTCGAGTTGTGGGAGAGAAAGCAAAACAGCCCCCCCCCCCCATTAATTTTATTTTATTCTATTTTATTTTTTAAGTGTTTGTTAGAAATGCATTGTTCATTGTACCATAAGATTTTAACGTTAACCTCGCTCCACCCGGCACGATGACACTTACAAAGGTAATCAAATATTCTTAAATAAAAAACCCTATAATAAAACAATCCCCCCACGCTGAATTTGATCAGAATGTGTACACCAGTAAGAGTGTCCTGATTGCTGAAGAGCACTGAAGCATAACATGAACTCTGCTCGAGTCCTCAAACACTTCAGTTTCAACACAATCGAAATTCCGGCATGTCTGAGATTCCTGCTATTCCTGATATTTCACAACCTGCTGCAGGGTGACTTACCGCTCGAGCTCTGGGAGCTGTTGGCGTCTGCGCGGCTCGGCTGCACTGAGGTTTTACTGTCGATTTTCAGACCGAAAGAGCTTTCTGGGGGGGGAAGAAAAAGAAAATAAACAAAAAAGCCACAGAAACACTGAAGACAAACTATTTCAGACATTTCACCTTGCGTTGACCTTGAGCCTGTTGGGATCAGTTCATCTACTGAGTGCTGTCCGGGTGGACATGTGGCTGCCAAATACGCTCTTAAATTATAATTATTATATTATTATAATATTATTAACATCACGTGATTAGCACATACCCCTCACAGCAAGAAGGTCCCGGGTTTGCGTCCCGGGCGTTTCTGTATAAAGTTCGCATGTTCTCCCCATGCTTGCATGGGTTTCCTCCGAGTACCTCGGTTTCCTCCCACAGTCCACAGATATGCACGTTAGGCTAATTTGCGGATCCAAATTGCCCCTAGCTGAGAGTGTGAATGGTTATGTGCATCTTAGTTCAGGGTGTCCCCTGCCTTTGCCCAGAGTCGGCTGAGATGGGCTCAGCTTCCACGCAGCCCTTACAGGATTAAGTGGTTCAGCAAATGAGTGAAATAAGACAATAATTGTAATCATTATTATTGGTAGTAATAGTAGTGTGTCGATGTTTTGTCCTTGCACTCCCACAGAAACAGATTAATGATAAACTGGGTTCAGGGATCTGCTGTGCATGCCGACAATAAATAAAAAAAGAGAGAGAGAGATTTCCTATCAGCCTCTCAGTAGCCATTTCTCAAATTCAAATTTATTTGTCACGTACATAATCATACACAGAACAATATGTAGTGAAATACTTGTTACGACTGTCCTAAAATTTGAAGAATAAAAACTATCGATATCAAGAAGAAAAATAACAATAACTATTTGAAGGATATAGTTAAAGGTCGAATATAAATTCTCATCTCTGTACTCACAAAGGGGTTAAAACTAAATCACTACACCATGCTTGAAAATATTTGCACCCCTTGATGTCATGGAGCAAGTAGGGGCATATTGATTAATCCACGGCTAATGTTGTGTAGCGTGCATTTGCCTATATATATATATATATATATATATATATATAGAGAGAGAGAGAGAGAGAGAGAGAGAGAGAGACCTTTAATTTAATATCAGTATTTATATGTAAATATAAGGCATCTTTGTTCTACACCATTCCTTTGTGTTCAGTATCTTCCGGGTGTCTTAAAGAACCAGCCACAGTTCACCTGGAAACGTTGACACTCACACTTGATTCTTTATTTGCATTTAAATCACAGCAGCCTTTAATATATTTTTGTCTGAAAAGTGGTCTCTTATACGGAATGTGCTGCTTTACTTATGGCCATACTATACTAACTTTTTTATGTAACATTTCATCTTGTGCTGGAAAACTAATGTTTGGAAATCTAAAGTGTTTTTGTA
>JBCNYH010000005.1:14377931-14389695 GCA_039654325.1 Tandanus tandanus
TCCCTCACTCACTCACTCCCTCACTCACTCCCTCACTCCCTCCCTCACTCACTCACTCCCTCCCTCCCTCACTCCCTCCCTCACTCACTCACTCACTCACTCACTCCCTCACTCCCTCCCTCACTCACTCACTCCCTCCCTCACTCACTCACTCCCTCCCTCCCTCACTCACTCACTCCCTCCCTCCCTCCCTCACTCACTCCCTCCCTCACTCCCTCACTCCCTCCCTCACTCACTCACTCACTCACTCCCTCACTCCCTCACTCACCCCCTCCCTCACTCACTCCCTCCCTCCCTCACTCACTCACTCCCTCCCTCCCTCCCTCACTCACTCCCTCCCTCACTCACTCACTCCCTCCCTCACTCACTCACTCCCTCACTCACTCACTCCCTCACTCACTCCCTCCCTCACTCACTCCCTCACTCACTCCCTCACTCACTCCCTCCCTCACTCACTCCCTCACTCACTCACTCACTCACTCACTCCCTCACTCACTCCCTCACTCACTCACTCCCTCACTCACTCCCTCCCGTACTCACTCACTCCCTCACTCACTCACTCCCTCACTCACTCACTCCCTCACTCACTCACTCACTCCCTCACTCACTCCCTCCCTCACTCACTCACTCACTCACTCCCTCTCTCACTCACTCCCTCACTCACTCACTCACTCACTCCCGAACTCACTCACTCACTCACTCGCGCATTTGCAGAACCGCTTAATCCTGAACAGCTCGACAGACCATCGTATTGCCGACACACACACACACACACACACACACACACACACACACACACACACACACACACACACACACACATCTAGGGGAAATTTGGAACAGCCATGTAGCCTACTGTGCAGGTCTTTAACTGGAGCACCTGGAGGAAACCCACGCAAGCACTGGGACAACATGCAAACTCCACACAGAAACATCTGGGCCCAGGACTTTATTGCTGTGAGGTGGAAGTGTAGCCACTATGCTACCGTGCCGCCCACCCTTGAACCAGTTCTTTGTATTTTGATGGCCAAAAAAACAACGTGGAAAAATACCAACACTTTGCTGGCCAGTGGTGGCTCAGTGTTTATGGCTTTGGGTTACTGTGCAGAAGGTCATCAGTTCAAGCCCCAGTACCACCAAGCTGCCACTGTTGGGCCCTTGAGCAAGACTTTTAACCCTCAATTTCTCAGTTGTAAAAATGTAAGTCGCTCTGGATAAGGGCATCTGCCAAAAGCCATAAATGTTTGCTGATCTGGAACTTAGAACTGCTTATGTCAGAGGCTGGGGGTGGGACTATCTTGATTTACATTTCAATTTGGAGATGATCCAGATCAAATTCTGGATTTTCTTTTTTAAAGGATTCTTTAACATTGCAAGATGGTACGCTTTTTAATATTTTGGTCACATGTGGGGGCTTGCCTGACTTGGTGGAGGTTTGCGCTCTTTGAGCGCTCTTGTCTTTCATTATTCAGCTATTAACAGCTTAGCTTAAGATGAATATTTGCTTCCCTCCTTACGCCTCCTTTCCTTCCCTTTCCTTTTTTTAAACCTCTTTTACACCATGCACGGCAAAAGGCAAACATGGAAACTTAACCAAATGTGTAAAATGAACTAATGGGTTATTTCTTTACACTCATTAATCTGCTTACATCATAAACGTCCCTGTCACATAATCAACTAATCAACACCATTCATTAACGAGGACGCTTTCCAAATGCAACAGTGCTGGCATTGACACTGGCACGAACCTTATTCCGTTCTGGGCTCATCTTCCTCATCGCACAAACAGATTTCTGACAGTTTCACAGCGAGAGAGAGAGAGAGAGAGAGAGAGAGAGAGCGAAAGAGAGCAAGAGACCCAGGGAGAGTGAGATAGAGAGCGAGAGAGATAGAACGAGTAAGAGACTGAGAGAGAGAGCAAGAGAGAGAGAGAGAGAGAGAATGAGCAAGCGAGGGAGAAAGAGAGAGATAGATAGAGAGAGCAAGAGAGGGCAAGGGAGAGAGAGAGAGAAAGAGATAGGTATATAGAGAGAGAGCAAGTGAGGGAGAGAGAAAGCAAGTGAGGGAGAGAGAAAGCAAGCAAGAGAGAGAGAGAGAGAGAGAGAGAGAAAGCAAGCGAGAGAGAGAGAGAGAGAGATACAGAGAGGGTGAGTGAGGGAGTGAGAGTGAGAGAGAGAGAGAGAAAGTGTGTGTGAGAGAGAGAGAGAGAGAGAGAGAGAGAGAGGTAGAGAGAGAAGGCGAGTGAGAGAGAGAGAGAGCAAGAGACAGAGGGAGAGAGAGAAGGCGAGAGATAGAGAGAAAAGGCGAGAGAGAGAGAGAGAGAGAGAGACAAGGAGAGAGAGAGAGAGAGAGAGAAGGCGAGAGAGAGAGCGAGAGAGAGAGAGAGAGAGAGAGAGAGAGAGAGAGCAAGATATCAGTTTTACAGAAACAGCTGCTAGTCAACACTTTCACTTGCCAGAGAGTTAAATCCGCTTTAAAACTTCACCAACGTAGTGTGAGAGGAGATTCACACACACACACACACACACACACACACACACACACAACTTCAACCCAAGAACCATGATCCTAAAGAGACGACCTCAACCTCTTTCTGATATGAAATCTCTAATATATGATGGATTCAGCGACGGTCAATATTTCCTCCTGACGTCACGTCTCTAAAGACATAAAGATGATACTGTACGAATCGCCAGACGCTGCACAGACAACACACACACAGTCTGCGGTTTATGACCATCACACACTCATTAGTGTAAAGCTGATACATCCCCTTCCTCTCCTTAGTTACTTCTGATCCTGATCACTGTCAGCCGTGACGTTCCAGTCCACTCACATCCTGCGTGCGTTGCGTCATTATCGGCTTGCTTCCTGGTTAATTCGATTTGGTTTTGGAAACAAAGGCTAAAAATGAGGCGATGGGCTTCAAGAACGTGTTTACTGAATTAACGAGCACAGAAAAACTACACTACAAAAAAAAAATGAACGCGGAAAAGAACTTTTGTGCTGAAGACTATTTCTAGACATTTGGACTCATTTCAATCTCACCAGGATTCCATCTGATCCTCCTGACTTTACTTCCTTCTGCCTCTCACTCATTCGCCAAACTGCTTGGTCCTACTGGCGTCGAGGGGAGGCTGCAGCCTATAATCATTCATTACGGTGCAGGCTTTTTGGACTGCAGGAGGAAACCGGAGTGCCCAGAGGAAACCCACGTAAGCACGGGGGGAACATGCAAACTCCACATAGAAATGCCCCGAGCCCGGGAACCTCTTGCTGTGAGGCGGACGTGCTAACCACTGCGCTACCGTACCACTAACAGGAAAACATATGGATATATATATATATACAACTGAGCACTTAAGGGTTAAGGGCTTTGCTCAAGGGCCCAACAGTGGTGGTACTGGGACTTGAACCCCTGACCTTTGGCTCAGTAAGCCAGAGCCTTAACCACCCAAGCAACCACTGCCCTTTCAAATGAGACCGACCATTCCTTGTGACCTTGAGTGACCTTGAAAGATCAAACCCCAGCCATCTTGTAAATCCTTCAAAACGGGAAGTGGTCACCAAAACCAGAACCCATGTAAGGACCGTTTGCTACATCATCCATGCTGTGTGGTGGAGGTACCCTACATTCTACCAGCGCTCCTCATGATAAAACATAACATCCAAAAATAAATAAAAATCGAATTACTGAACTGACTCATGGATTTGGCTGTTGTTCGTGAGCTTAATTCAGAAACTGGCTTAGCGATGTCTTTCGCTTCCAATCCCAGGCAGGAGAAACTGACACAGCTGGACATGCTGGACACGGGCTGATGAAAGACCTCTAGATGCTGCCGTAAAAATAAATAAATAAATAAAAACACAATAAAAAAAGTCTGGAACGAATTTGGAGAGGAAGAGAGGAGCGATCGGGAGTCGAGTTGCCAGCTGAAAATCGAGAGTATCCGCGGAAAGAGCAACCGGTATTTATAGACCTCGCAACTGGCACATGAAACCGAAGTATCCTAGATACGACCAGTATATGCATTAACGAATGATTAAATGTCAGCTCAGCTAAACAAGAGCTTGGCATGGGTATATTCCGTGACCAGGCAGGCAGATGAGGCTATTACCGCCAAATGTCAGAGCAATCTGGTTCAATCACATGTGAGTCAGCTGAACCCAGTGCCCTGAGAGCAGGACGCATTCGTCTTTACTGTTTGTTTGTTTTTTTATGGATCTCCTACAGTGCATGTCACAGAAAAGGCAGTAAAGACGGTTTGGTCTGGTTTGCGGTGTGGGTTATAGAGAGTCAGGATGAGATGAATGGCGGTTGAAGAAGAAGACTGGACTGATTTAGGTCATAGTGTGAGCTTGTGAGTGGCTTGCTTTTTATAGCCGGTCCGTTATAGAACGCAAGGTTGCGGCGATTCCTGACCACGGTTACAACCTATCATTTGCAGGCTTGGTAGGAAACTAAATGGAAGGTGGCTGGAGCAGTCATACAGTTTGCCTCTTGAGTGAAACAGTGGCTTCACTGCATGGCAAAAAACAAATAAAAGCATCTACTGGCATTTCTTTTTTTTCCTGAATGAGCATCTGGGACCACGTAAACATACCGACTTCTTGTTAAAAATGGCCCTGGGTACAGTGGATATCATGTGATTCGAGGGGCGGCACGGTGGCGCTTTGGCTAGCACGTCCGCATCACGACAAGAAAGTCCCGGGTTCGATTCCCTGGGCTCAGGGCGTTTCTGTGTGGAGTTTGCATGTTCTCCCCTTGCTTGCGTGGGTTTTCTCCGGGTACTCCGGTTTCCTCCCACACAGTCCAAAAACATGCACAGTCGGCTAATCGCCCCTAGGTGTGAGTGAGAGTGTGAATGGTTGTCTGTATGTTGGCCCTGTGATGGTCTGGGGAGCTGTCTAGGGTGTACCCCGCCTCCGCGTGATCCTAATTAAGGCCTCGGGAAGGCTGGTGCCCATCTCAGCCGACTCTCGGCGAAGACGGGGTACACCCTGAACAGCTCGCCAGACCATCACAGGGTCAACAACAGACAACCATTCACACTCTCACTCACACCTAGGGGCGATTAGCCGACTGTGCATGTTTTTGGACTGTGGGAGGAAACTGGAGTACCCGAAGAAAACCCACGCATCGAGGAGCAGTTTGGAACATCCAATTAGCCTAATGTGCATGTTTTTGGACTGTGGGAGGAAACAGGTGGACCCAGAGGGAAACCCACACAAGCACAAGGAGAACATACACAGAGAACTCCACGCAGAAACGCCCTCGCCGAGCCCAAGACTCGAACCCAGGACCTTCTTTCTGTGAGACGGATGTGCTAATCACTATGCTACAGCACCACAGTAAGTTGTGGTCTTTTATTACTACTTTTTTTTAATTGTAATTGTTGTCAGGGTCTAGAGAGAGAATTCCCGACATGCTGGAACAAGGAGACGGTTTGTACTATGACTAAAACTGGAGTTTTATCGCACTGCAATCACAAGACTAAGAGAAGAATGAGGAATTAACAACTTGCTGAATCTGGCACTGAACAAATTTACCATCCTCTTGCTAAAGCTGGCCACCTGGAGTGTGTGTGTGTGTGTGTGTGTGTGTGTGTGTGTGTGTGTGTGTGTGTGTGTGTGTGTGTGTGGCGTACTTGCAGACAGGACCTCGTATTCAATCAGAGATGGCGTCCACACACTGCACACACAGACAGAGGGGGAGGAGATGTCATACACCACTGCTACTTCCCTCACGAGGGGATGTAAAGAGGTCAGGGGCTCATGGACGGCTTCCGTCCCAACGTTGCTTTGCATGGGGGAATTAGAGTCCGAGGAAGGGTCAAAGGTCATGACCCTGTGGCACCACTTGGTTTGAAAAGAAAAAAAAACACTCAAAATGACTTCCATATTATTGTTTATAACAAACATGTGATCTTCAGTGAGTCTCATCCTCCTAACAGCAAGAAGGTCCTGGGTTCGAGTCCTGGGCTCGGCGAGGGCGTTTCTGTGTGGAGTTTGCATGTTCTTCCCGTGCTTGCATGGGTTTCCCTCAGGGTATTTCCCTCCAGTTTCCTCCCACAATCTAAAGACGTGCACATTTGGCTAAATGGCTGTTTGAAATTGTGCGGGTTGGCCCGGAATTTTTTGCAGAAAGATGACTCAGTTGCCATGGTTACCATAAAGCTTGCAGTATCGGATCAATGTCAGAACTCCAAAATGACAAAATGAACCACCGTCGCTTCAGTCGTTCTACAGAAGGCGATTCGTTTTTTTCATGAATGGACCTTCTGGTGTGATACTTCGCTGTGTCCTTTGACATTTAGACGTGAAAGAAGCGGTGAAAGAGAAAAGTGTCTCTCAGTCTGGCAGTCAGTTAGCTGGCACCGCTAGTCACCAGCTCTTCAGCGTGGGCAGGACTGGCATCCATAGCCTCCAAGGACAGATGGGTGTTGAATAACGGGTCTGATTTCGGTTTCTCTGTATTTGCAGAAAGATAGACAGTCCATAACCGGCGATAAATGGAATGCTAATCCACACCCATGACTCATATGATTAGCATATGCTAATCTTTCTGTCCTTCAGTTGGATGGGAACGTTTTCCCAGTCATGCTAAATCAAGAGTGTCAAATAAGATACAGCCTGTGAGCTGAAACCAGTCCGATAAAGGGTTCTAATCTGGTACATTCATCCAAGCGAATAAATGTTCTGAATTTAAATTATTACCGACACTGCTTGGCGGGGGAGGTAATGTATTCACCATCGTCTGTTTGTTCGTTTGTCTTTTAGCAGGATTACACCAAAGCTACTGAACCATTTTTTACCAAGTTTAGTGGAGGGATGTGGCATGGGCCTGGCAAGAACCTGAACCATTTTGGAGCAGATCTGGCTCCGAATTCAGGAATTTATTAAAAGTGTTTTTTTTGTTGTTGTTTGTTTTTTTTAACCAAGAATTTGGTAAATAACTTTTTATGTTAGCAGGATTACACAAAACATACTGATCTGATTTTCATCAAACTTGGTGGAAGGGTGGGGCCTGGGCCTGGAAAGAACCCATAAAATTTTGGAGGTGATCCATTCATGAGATCATGTAAAAAGAAAAAGAAAAAAAAGAAAAAAAAATCACTAAAAATCCCTCTGTTTAACATGGGGCAAAATGTTCATCCAACATTCACTAGGGGGAGACATTTCATTATAACTATGTCAAGTTATAATAATCTAGGCGGAGGTACCTTGCACTCTAAGAGTGCCACTCTAGTTTTTGGACTGTTGTTGTTAGCATCTGTCTGTCTCGAAAGACAATAGAGATTGTGCCTTCGGAGTCAGTCTATGGTGGAGATACAGTGCCTGCTGCGGCTGTAGAGACCAGTTCTTGAGCGGCAGGCCTTGTTCCAGTTGCTGAAAGTGAAAACCTCACTAGGCGATGTCTCTTCTCTCTCTGGTCTGTGTGCTCTTCTTTCTTCCTACTGCTTCTCCCTCCTCTGCTCTGTTGTTATGATCGCCGACTTTCAGGCACGGTGGTGTAGTGGTTAGACCTGGGTTCGAATCCCGAGCTCGGTGGGGGCATTTCTTTGCATGTACTCCCTGGGCTTGCATGGGTTCCCTCCAGATACTCTAGTTTCCTTCTACAGTCCAAAGACATGCACAGGATCTGTATGTGTGTGTATGTGTGTTTGCCCTGTAATGCATTAGCAAGCTGTTCAGGGTGCACCCTACCTTTGTCTGAGATAGGCTCCAGCCTCCCAGCGGCTCTAGTAGGGAAAGCAGCTGCAATGAATTTTAACTGTTTTTTACTGTAAGTGATCTGTGGATCCTGAAACCCCTGATCTAAAAGTTTGGACCCAGCACCTTGCAGTACTTGGGTTTGATCACTAGGTGGGATGATATCACACTCACTGGGTATTATTTTACTCCTTCATCAACTCTTTCTCATATCACAAGTCATTGTGTTTCTAAAAAAAGAGTATTGAAACGTGAATACATGTGCACGGTGAGACTACACTAAGAGAACATACACACACGTATGTTGAAGTCAGTTGAGGTGCACAAGCTCCTGATGCATCCCATAAATCTCCCAGTGGGTGAGCCTACACTCCCCCGAGACGGCCGCATTCCCAAAGCTGCAGATGGTGTTTGCTGAACACACAGAGTACGTCGTTGCGAGATATTTCCAGCGCCAGAGGGTCAGCCAAGGTTTTTTGGAGGAGAGGACTGGGACGGCACCAAACCACAACAATCATGGACTGTGTAATCCCGCTAAAGTGAACCAAATGGGAACTGAAGTGTAGGAAAACTGAGGGAAGAAAGATCCAGAAGCATAATTCAAAAAAGTCGTTTATTTTATGCGAGTTTCTCCAATCCACTGATACACACTGGAGATCGTTTAGCGTGTAGTGTAAGGATGGGCGTGTATCTTCTTCAGACAAAGGTCTAAGAAGATCTAGTCATGGAGTGAAGGATAAACGGGACATGATGAAGTACTATAGGTGGGGGGTATGTCCCTGGGTGAAAAAAATTCTAATCCAAAATAATTAAGTGATGAGGTCACACTGTGTAGGTCATTTGACACACTGGTGGGGGCAACGTGATGGTCAGAGGGACACGGAGTCGAGCCGCTGAGGGTCTTTCAACATGGTGCTGACTTGTCGAAGCACATCTCATTGGATGATGATGGGAGGAGGGAGAAAACAGGAAAGGAAACATAGAGGAGACCTACTGAAACCTGTGAGGAACATGGGGTAGATAGAACCCTGGACCCTGGAGCTGCGAAGTGGACGCCAACTGTTTTTAGAGCAAACTTGTTTTAGAACATTGCTGGAACCTTATTTTAACATTATAATAACACATTGAAGAGGTTTGGATATTAAACAATGTACAATTTCAGCCCAGAATTATTCCATTTAGTTTATATTCACCGTCCAGCATGTTGGGTTGACCTTCACGTATGACGTCACATATTAATGGAGTGTTTTTATAGCCGGCTAATTTGAAGCCATATTATTAATTTCCTGAAACTTACAGTATTCTTTTTTCTGCTCTTGTGTTAAGTTTCTAGGTCAAAAGGAACACTGAGAAAGAAAAGCTCAATCACTCGGCTGATTGAAAAGAGGTAAGGTAAGGTAAGACCAAATTAAAGCCATCCATCAGGAATTCGTTCCTTCGAGGCCTGGCCAGGAAATGGAACCTGAGTGCTGACATTTTCCAAATGATGTGTGCCTATAATTGGAATCTTATTAGCCGAGCGTTCAAAAGATTCTCTTCCCTCAAGAGCTCGGCGCTGTGGTTCAGTCGAGAGGAAGTGTGACCGTGATGTCACGCTTGCACACGTAATGCTACTTACAAGTGTTTCAGCCCACAAAACCCACAAAAAAAGGATGACCGTTTCCATTACACGCGACACACGTGTTCAACAGATCTCAGACTTTCTATCCGCCGACTGTGCATGAAGTTTTCGCCAGGACTCCATAAACACCACTTCCTTTAAAAACTTCAAATAACTTTACACCAAAGTGCCGACATATTAAAGCATAGTTTGGTTTAACGTAGATTTCTTGCAGTTTACTCGACGCCTTATAGTTTTCTGGTTCCCTTGGTTTAATTTTAACCTCCGCAGGATCGCGCACAAAGTGCTGTGAAGATTTTCATGATATTTTTACCAGCGGCGGAGCTTTGGACAAGGAAGACTTCACTAAATTTTGAAGATGATCTGGATTAAATTCTAGATCGAGATTTTTTTTTAAAGGATTCTTAAACAGAGAGATACATGATTTTTTATTTATTTTTTTAATTTTTTACAGCATTACAGGTATTACAGCAGGCCCAGCAGGGGGCACTGTGGGGCACTTTCTGTTAATTTTCCAGCCTGGAAGAAGTTTGCAGACTCTGAACACCCTTGATATATTTTTATTTCTATTTATTTATATATTTTTTGTTTCTTTTTCGACATTCTATCATAACCTCACTGCTTACAAAATCCAGAGAGAATTTATTACACATTTGTGATTTAATTGGAATATAAAAAACTGATTTGAATTATACTGCAGTAATTATTACATAAGTAAAGTTAACAATGTTAAAGAAACGTTAAAAAAATTCCCAGATCCATAATTTGATCCGAATAATCTCCAGAATCGAATGGATCCTTCTTTTTGACAAGCCCCGCCTCTGGTAGAAATTTCATGAAAATCCGCCCATAAGTTTTTACATAATCCTGCTAACAACAAACACACACATACACACACACACACACACACACAAGAACCGCGGGTAAAACACAACCTCCTTGTTGGTGGGAACAATTTTATCATTTGAACCATTCTTGAGCTTCCAGCTTGTTATTCACTTCTATAAATTATTCAGTACATGTAATTAATTTATTAAATAAATAAATAAATAGCCAGGAAAAGCATGTGCTTATGGAATGTACGTCTGGACCTTGCCGACAGGCCTTGTTTTCTCATTAAGTTCAACCAAGCATTGCTCTCTGGTTTGGTATGTTTTTGTACACATTTCTGCAAGGACTTTTTTTTTTCTTTTTTTTTTACTTTTTCATCCCAACTTTACTCCAAATTCAGTGACCTCCAGGAGAACCCCCAACGGCCCCCACGCTGCATGACAGAGCACGATGCAAATAATGCACAGAGCGACTTCAAATAGTTCATCTCCACAGGGAGGTTCTGATAGTCCAGCTAAAAAAAAAAAGAAAGAACGAAAGAAAGAAAGAAAGAAAGAAAGAAAGCAAGCAAGAAAGAAAGCACGGCGGTTCATTTTACCCCATTTCGTTATATATAGTTTACATTCAGGATACAAATATACAGTCTCAAAGGGCATCAACAGGGGCGCCGGTGGTGGTGAGGCTCGCCAAAGCCAACAGTGAAAAGTAGGCCATGTTTGAAATATTTCATCGGGTTTCTCCTCACGGCTCTGAAAATAACATCTCTCTGACTTTTCAAGCTTATTATATTGACCTACACTCCTCCACATGTCGTTTGCTCTGTTCCTGACAGCGAACGAAGAATTCGTCACACGCATCGTCTTTATTCCATCCATCATTCCAAGTCATACTATTTGTTGTCAGGCTTTGCTGAAAGAGCCGTCTGTTGCCTGAGAAATGGACAAGGGTGCAGTTTTACCACAGTGCTGATGAATCCTGGATTCTGATTGGTTAAAAGGTGTCGGTTAAGTCATTCCCCTGCTATAACCTTTTCCACGTTTTGAATTATGACCGCCTTCCCGAGCCCTGGAAAGGTCTTAGATGGGATTTTTAAAATGTGATTTACACTTCCAGCGGTGCGTATTTTTATTATGACACAAAAGGAAGGGGGTGGTGGTGAGTGGGTGGGGTTTACATTGGGGGGGTGGGGGGTGGGGGTGAGGAGTGGGGGGGTTCATCTTTCGCCTCACAATGAGAAAGTTCAGGTTCGAATCAGCCTTTCTGTGTGCAGTTTACATGCTCTCAGTGTGCTTATGTGGGTTTCCTCGGGGTACTCTGGTTTCCTCCAACAGTCCACAGACATGCACATTAGGACGATTGTGTTTTGTGATATTTAATTATTTTATCACTACAAATGAATGTGAGTGATAATTACACTGAACATATATATGTAAAGATTTCTGGCATTCACTGCTGAATTAAAACACACACACACACACACACACACACACACACACACACACACACACACACACACACACACACACACCTACATAACCCGCACAGTGAATGACATTGCTCTGGAAAATTCATTTAATTGAAAAATAGAAGTTTGTCGTC
>JBCNYH010000005.1:14392648-14409817 GCA_039654325.1 Tandanus tandanus
CACACCATCTTTCTCTCTTTCTCTCTCTCTCTCTCTTTCTCTCTATGTCTCCATCTCTCTGACACCATCTCTCTCTCTCACTCTCTCTCTCTCTCTCTCACTCTCTCTCTCTCTCTCTCACTCTCTCTCTCTCATTCTTTCCTCTTTTCAGTGTATATTGGTTTTTCAAAAGCACGACTAACACTCAGGCTTCTGCCTATCTTGCTTTCCTCTGACTGAGTGAAAGGTATGGAGAGAAACAGTACATGCTGTCCTAAATTCGCCTGATTGTCTCATCTGTGCGTTGCCCTTGAACGCTCTAGTGCGCGAGCATGCATATAAAGGACATTTCCTCCCTAAGTCCAAAAACATGCACAGTGGGCTAATTGGCCGTTCCAAATCGCCCCTAGGTGTGAGTGTGGGTGTGAATGGTTGTGTGTGTGTTGACCCTGCGTTGGCCTGCCGAGCTGTCCAGGGTGTACCCCGCCCCTCGCCCAGAGTCGGCTGAGATGTGCGCCAGTCTCCCCACGCTAATGACTAGTATACCACCCTCCCTCACTGACATCTCGACCAGTCAGCTCTCATGGTCTCCTGGCTATGGATGGCTTTATGCACCAACCAAGGCTCGAACCTGCGAACTCTCGGGAGATCACTGCGCACCTCATAGCCGCACCACTTGGGATCAGGATTAGGTATTTTGTTTACACATACTGTTGTACGAGCCACTAAAAATCTGATCTATGGATTACCGTATTCTACTGTAAACTCGCAGTATCTCACTGATCAGTACATCATAAGCATTATTCGCTGAAGGTGAGGTGGATATTGATAATTAGTTTCTGAGACAAAACATCAACAGGTGGATGATTGTTTAGTATATACTACACAGAAACATTAAGAAAAGTAAACTACAATGAGATCAGTACGGACGTAAAGAGCGATCATTCATGTTTAATAAAGTCAAAGTCGTAACGTCACTGTGTTGTTAGAACTATTTATTAACTATACTTCAATATTACACTTCCAAATGTTCATGTATACACGTACAACGACGAGAAAGATATTCTGTTCTGTCCTGCGTGACGCACACTCACGTGTGAGCCCTGTGTGAGAGGTCTCTTGTAAGCCGAGCTAAAGATTAACGTATTACTTACCCATGAGTCACAAGGTCTGTGAAGTGCACTGGGTTTCAGAGAAGGGGTGGGGTGGGGTGGGGGGGAGACGGTAGGAGGAAAATACGACATCAAAAAAGCCTGACTGGGCGAAATGACGGCACTGCCGATTTACATGCTCGGTGGGGTTCCAAAAAAATGAAAAATTAACACACACTCACACACATTTACGCACATTTTTTGCTGTTACACCTCAAACCTCATGCCGTGTCGGTTCACTTACCGAAATATGGACTCATTAAACAGCTCGAATGTATTCGGACCTGACCAGTATACTGCGCTAAAATTCATTACATCACACCGTTGCTGAATTCCCAATTCTGATTGGTCAGAATATGATTGTTGATTACTATTCCATCAGTAGACGTAAATCACAGGTTTGCACTCATCTGTGCACTCTGATTCTGATTCGTTCTGATCCCCCCACAATTTTCACCCTAATTTTAGTCGTACCAAGTCCCACCTATCAAATATTGCCTTCCCTATCACACGACCACCACCAACCCGGGAGGGGTGTAAGCATGCACATGCCCCCTCTGTGACATGCAGTGCTGCCACCCGTCTCTTTACGAACTGCTGCGCGTACGTATTTGGGGGCGGCCTAACCCACTCGGAGGGAAAGCGCTATCCACCCCCTTGTACGAATGAGCTCACAGATGCCCATGATTGGCTGGTGATCGCTGTGAGTGACAGGGAAGTGAGCGTGTAGTGAGAGCTCGGCCGATTGGCTCGGATTAACTCCGGTTTCCTCCCACAGTCCAAAAACACGCAGAGTAAGCTAACTGGATGTTCCAAATCGCCCCTAGGAGTGAGAGTGAGTGTGGATGGTTGTGTGTGTGTCGGCCCTGCGATGGCCTGGCGAGCTGTTCAAGATGTACCCCAAGATGTATTGAGATGGGCGCCAGATTGAGATTGATGAGAGATTGACATACATTGAGATGGATGAATTATTATTATTATTATTATTATTATTATTATTATTATCATTATTTTCTAAAGGTGTAAAAATATTGCTGCACTGGTGCAGGGAATATATTGTGGTGTAATTGTGTAATATTTAAAGATGTTTATTTATTTATTTATTTTTATTTTGTCTTGAAGTCACAGATGGCCTTTCGGTTGAGGTCACCTATAAACTTCTGCAGCTGCGCATCTTCAAAGATTCCCATTCACGGTCCAAGAACTAATGACAAATTCCTGTCCTAACAGTGTGCATCACCGAATTCATTTCCCTGTGATAAAACCATGCGCGCCGGGTATTCAGTGGAAGAAATTCGCTTCTGAACGCAACCGGAGCGCTCTTCACCCCCGAAAATACACACATCATAATAATTCCAGGAGAATGGAGACCATGTGTGACATGAACTGATTAAATATTTCGTAGCGTTACAGCAAAACACTGACATTCCACTGGTCATATAATGGGCGCTGGTTTCAAGGGTTTTATTAAGAACTCGTATCAGAAACACGGCGTTCAGGTCACACAAGAAAAAAGGGCTGAGTGGAAACAATGGAGACGTGATGCTATCTTTAGTAAGTCAGCCAGGAGACAAAACAATAGAAATGTTTTGTTTTTCCAACAATCCCCTTGTCCTCTGTTTAAATTTCTGGATTAAAAAAAAAAAAGCTAAATGTTGCTGTTTATTAAGGATATTAAAGTACAAAAGGTCATACATCAAAACGTGGGCGGCACAGTGGCGTAGTACCCGACACGTCCGCCGCACAGCAAGAAGGTCCCGGGCTTGGCCAGGGCGTTTCTGTGTGGCGTTTCCTCCAGATAGTCCGGTTTCCTCCTACAGTCCAAAGACATATTTGCATATTAGGCTAACTGGCTAACTGGCTCCAGCCTTCCCGCGACCCCAGCAGGATTAAACAGTACAGCAAATAAATATATGGAAATATGTCCGTACCTACTGGATATGAGAGATCATGTGTTCTGATTGGCTAATCTGTGACTGAGATAACAGCACATGTACTATTAGTAGCTACATCACTACAGAAAAAAAAAATGAAAGCAGCTGCAACACGTGCTAAGATGCTAACGCTGATTTCATTCATTCTCGATTCATTACATGAAAAAAACATCAAGACTGGTAATAAAAGCATTTTAAAATAAGAATGGAGTCCGTCTCGCAGCAAGACGGTCCCGGGTTCGATTCCCGGCCTCGGGGCGTTTCTGTGTGGAGTTTGCATGTTCTACCAGTGCTTACGTGGGTTTCCTCCGGGTACTCCGGTTTCCTCCAACAGTCCAAAAACATGCACAGTAGGCTGATTGGCTGTTCCAAGTCGCCCCTAGGTGTGAGTGTGAGTGTGAATGGTTGTATGCGTGTTGGCCCTGCGATGGCCTGGCGAGCTGTCCAGGGTGTACCCCGCTTTCGCCTAGAGTCGGCTGAGATGGGCGCCAGGCTCCCCGCGACCGTAATTAGGATTAAGCGTCTTAGAAAATGAATGAATGAATGAATAATTGTTGCGTAATATTCTAAATATATATGGGGTTTTTTCCCCCCCTCGGTAAGTCGGAGCTGGTGAAGAAAACACCTTGAGATGAAATGAGGAAGAAACCTTGAGAGACACCAGGCTCAAAAAGAAAAGGAAATATACATCGTGTGCTTTTATAAGTACTTTAAAGATTACGTGATGGACAATTTTTAGAATAATTGCTTTACTTGTATTATTTTATCTTTCTTTTTCCCCCAGTTTCTGTTCTACAGAACCTGGAAGGGACATAGAATTATTATTTTTTTTTAATCCAACACACACACACACACACACACACACACACACACACACACATATATATATACATATACACTCTTTGTAAGAACTTTTAGTTTGTGTAAGCTCTCCCAAAAGTATTTTTTAATATAATGTCACTTCTGGGCTTCCATACTTTCCTTATTTCCATTAAAAATATCACATGGGGCGTAAACCTTTGATCCATCATCCCTGTTTAAATATTTTTTAAAATGAAACAAACACTTGTACACATTCCAAATAGTCAGCTGACAGGCACAACACCGAAACCAGAGCGAAAGGGCCTTGGGTTGGGGTTAAGTGCATGAGTGCTTACAGAAGCAGCGTGCAGAGTTAATTTTTGTCTCCTGGGGAAAACCAGCCAGCTCTTAAATCGCCTGACCGACGACCCGAATGCTAACTATGTTATATCACTGTTGGTTTAAAGCTGCTTTTAACTCCTAGAGAGAATGTCATTAAAGGAAAAAAATACCAGTTGTATAATTATCCTGCTTCGGTCTGTGTTGGTTTTAATGGTCTTGGGTCAACAGATGCCAAAGGCAGCTTCTTTTTTTTTTTCTCATTACAGCAGCCACAAACACAACGAGTCTGAAATGATTAATACCGGTAATGCTTTATAAGGTTTAGTGTACAGATAAAGCCTGTGTAGTATTTATTTAACTGTGTGACGTCGTACCATACGAGCAGAAAAGAATGAGATGGCAAATGTATTTATTTATTTAATTATTTATTTATGTGGGGCGGCATGGTGGCATAGTGTTTATCATGTCCACTCTGGGTTCATGGGTGGGTTTCCTCCTCCTCAGGTTTCCTCCCACAGCCCAAAGACATGCACATTAGGCCAACTGGCTGTTCCAAATTGCCCCTAGGTGTGAGTGTGCTGATGTATGTAAGGTTGAGTGTGTGGGTTGCCCTAGCGAGATGCTAAACGCTATGCCACCATGCCATGGATTGTGTACAAGTGTTTGTTTAATTTTTGAAAAAAGAAAAAGATATGGCTGCAAATGTATTGATTTTTTTTTACATTTTTGGGTTTGTTTGTTTGTTTGTTTGGGTCGGCATGGTGGCATAATCCTACTCCTAAGGGACGTAGGGAGGCTGTAGCCTATCAACACTGGGCGAGGGCAGGGAACACCCTGAACAGCTTGCCAGACCATTGCAGGGCAACACACACACACACACACACACAATCATTCACACTTACACTTACATCTGGGGCAACTTGGAAGTCAGTTAGCTTACTGTGCATGTCTTTGGACTGTAGAGTAGGAGGAAACCAGAGTACCCAGAGGAAACCCATGCAAGTACAGGGAGAGAATGAAAGTTCCACACAGGAACACCTGAGCCCAGGAATCGAACCCACTACCTTCGCGCTGTGAGGTGGACGTGCTAACCACTACGCCACCGTGTCACCCAATGCTATTACTATAAACTTGTAGAAAGGCGCGTAAATGTTTTGCACTCCCATTGGCCAGCTTTTATTTACTGTTGCTTGAAATTAAGGCTAGTTTCTTTTATGTACAGCATCATAACAAATCTATCCATAGGACAGTTTTACGGCCCGTTCCCCCGGGATTAGAAGAAGGGCTACAGGAACCCATTTTCAGTTCTGGATTTAACTTTCCGCACTGCAGAAATGTGTCCTGATGCTGTGAATCAGGCTCAAATCAGTGGTGCCATGTTCTACATTTGACCAGACTCTTGCTCACTGTGTTCATTTTATCTTTGACCTACTTTCCACTGATGTGCCTACAAATAAGACAGTCGTGATAAAAGGGCACTTTATCTATTCATACGGAAATCTTTTCCTCTTTAGGAGTCTTGTGGCATGCATCCCAAATAAATCAGACCCAAAATAAAATGAAAACAACAAGCGGGAGGTCGTGTTTGATGCAGCACGGTGGTGTAGTGGTTAGCACGTCCGCCTCACAGCAAGAAGGCAATGGGTTCGTGTGTGGGTTTCCTCCGGGTATTCTGGTTTCCTCCCATGGTCCAAAGACATGCACGTTAGGCTGATTTGCTGTTCCATATTAACCCCAGGTGTGTGGAGGTTGTGGTTGAGGTGGCACAGTAGTGTAGTGGTTAGCACGTCCGCCTCACAGCAAGAAGGCCCTGGGTATGTGGGTGGGTTTCCTCCGGGTACTCCGGTTTCCTCCTACAGTCCAAAGACATGCATTTTAGGCTAATTGCCTGTTCCAAATTACCTCTAGGCAAGTGGAGGTTGTGTTTGAGGTGGCACGGTGGTGTAGTGGTTAGCACATCCGCCTCACAGCAAAAATTTCCTGGGTTCGTTGGTGGGTTTCCTCCGGGTACTCCGGTTTCATCCCACAGTCCAAAGACATGCACATTAAGCTAGTTGACTGTTCCAAATTGCCCCTAGGTGTGAGTGTTACATGGAGATGGACTGGCTAGCTGTTCAGGGTGTTCCCTGCCTTCCTCAGCCCAGAGCTGGCTGAGATAGGCTTCAGTCTCCCCACAACCCTGAGAGGATCAAGGATTTTGGCAAACGTGCGAGCGAGTGAAGATGAAGTAACTATAGGAGAGGAACTCAGGAAGGGCGAAGAGAAACTCGAAGCCATTTATGTACAAGGCAGCCAACGATACCCGCTCAGATCAGGATTTGGCAAGTCGGTCGCAACTCATAACTCTTAAAGCGAGAAGACATTTTCAGATCTGAAATATTCCAGAGAAGCTCGCGTCTCTTCCTGAGAACTGCTTCATGAGGAATTCAGTCGCGGCTGTTTATTGTAACTCTGCTACGTCATGCTACCAGAGAACGCATGATGGATTCGTACTGTTTGAGTTGCAGAAATGGGTGAGTCTTCACACGTGGTAATTCTGGTAAATTTCCTTGACGTAGAGGTTTGATCAATGGCAGGTCACGTGATACGTGGTCACTTCTCTGAACCATCAGTTTAAACATTACTTATATTTCATTGCTCTGCGTTTAAGCTTGGCTTGGTTTCAGGAGATAATGGATGTGAACTACTTATTAAGTGAGCGTGGGGTCTGCACCAATCTTAAATCTTAGCCCAAGGTTCTGTGCAAAAAGACAGAGGGCTGGGATTTCTCTGTACAGACTGAGCAAACTCTACACAGTGGAGCCCATGCCGAACTCAGGACTCGAACCCAGGACCTTTCTGCTGCGAGGCGAACGTGCTAACCGTTACGCCACCATGCCACCCCAAGTAAGAATTCCAAGATACATTTTCGTGGGTTTCTGTAGCACTGGCTAGCTTTAGCAGAACACAGCAGTATCCATGTTCGTAGCCCATTGCTACAAGCAAGATATGGAGCCTGAATCCATCTGAGCTCTCCATCTGGGCACAGCTATATAAATGATAGGCTTTACATGACTGGCTAGTGTTAGCAGGGTAATAAGAGGCTACAAAAGATCCCTGATGATTACAGAGTCCCTGATTAAACTATTCATTAAGCCGCTAGCTAATGCAGTGCATCCCAAAAAGGGATGCATCGATCACAGGGTTTCATCATCCTTATGTAAGGCCAAGTTGTCTATTTCCCGAAAGTGACCTGCAGCAGATTTTCCAAGCTGGATCACTCCATCTCCATCCGTTACTGCATAACTCTTAAACAAAGCTGGCATTGGCTCTGAAAATCAGTTGCTGGAAATAGAACATCATGTGAAACCCATCTCCAAGATCTGATTATGACATTTAATAAGAAATTATAAGCACGAACGAGCTCATCCAAGACTCCCTTACCCATAACTGCTCCAACCCCCCCCCCCCTTTTTTTTCTTCCGCAGAATAATGAGCTCCTTTCTGACGTCTTTCAGCGTCACCTATTCGCTCCAGTACTTTTCCTTCTCTGTTCTCCCTGATGTGGCTAGCTGCTTTCACACCACAATCCTAAAATAGAAGCACGGGGTAGGAGGAGTAAGGAGAGGAGACCAGGACCGAGACGATCCATTTATTCCCAGAAAGCTTTGTTTTGACTCCATTTTAAAAAGGATTAGGTGGGAAAACGTTCGCCGGGGGCGTCGTGCGGCGCCAGAGATTATCTCCGTGAGGCTCGTGGAGGAGGTGATCTTGAACTAATTATGAACTTGAACTCAAGAGTCTACGGCGTCATAATCTTAATAACTAAACTTGAATCCAGAAATGATGTCCCAGTTCATGATATCACCTTCACTGACTTTTCAAAAAGGAAAGTGTTACATCCTGAACAGCCCGCCAGTCCATCACAAGGCCAACACATGCAACCCTTCACACTCACACCTAGGGGCAACCTAGGACAGCCAATTAGCCTAATGTGCATGTCTTTGGACTGTGGGAGGAAACCAGAGTACCCGGAGGAAACCCATGCAAGTACGGGGAGAAAATGAAAACTCCACACAGAAAGGCCTGAGTGCGGGAATCGAACCAAGGACCTTCTTGCAGTGAGGTGGACGTGCTAATCACTACGCCGTGCCGCCCAATGTTATTATTATAAAGTCTATTTCTTTGTTTACTTTATGGGCGGCACAGTGGGGTAGTGGTTAGCATATCCGCCTCACAGTAAGAAGTTCCTGGGTTCGATGCGTGGGTTTCCTCCGGTTTCCTCCCACAGTCCAAAAACATTCACGGTAACATGCACTCCACACAGAAATGCCCTCGCCGAGCCCGGGACTCGAAACCAAGGCCTTCTTCCTGTGAAACGGATGTGCTAACCACTACACTGCCCTGCCACCCTGTCCCGCTAAATTCCTACGACAACGCAGGCTGTTTGTACAGCAGGATTCAAGTAAGCTTTTTACGAGTGAGTACAAAATGTTACATAGTCCTTTCTCATGGATTTCTCATGCTGTAGTAATGTTGGTCTGGTGCTAGTTTGACCTGTTTTTTAACCAAACCCTTCCCGGTTAAATTACATCAGCTTGCCTGGTCTTGTTAGGAGAACCAGGGAACATTATAGTCGTCAGTGTGGTTATTTGAGTGTCATCCTAGAATATTTTTAACAGGTGACAATTTATTGCAAAAAAATAAGTTTGTCACGTATATAAGGTGACACTCCTACTTTAATTTTCCATTCGTGCTGTTTGGATTGTTCTTTGAACCACACCCAGAACAAGTCCGTTGAAACGGAAAATGGAAGAGAGGTTGCAGCTATGGGACCACTAACCACCACTGAAGGACCAGTGGAGTCTGGAGGCATCCTCATTCTGCAGACACACACTCGGACTCTCAGAACCGTCCCGAACCACTTCATCCTAATAGGGTTACAGGGAGGGGTCATCTCAGCCAACTCTGGGTAAAGGCGGGGGTACATCCTGAACAGTTCACCATTCCATCGCAGGACCAGCACACATGCAATCATTCACACTCATAATAACGTCATGGGGCTATTTGGAACAACCAGTTAGCCTAATGTGCATGTCTTTGGATTGTGGGAGCAAATACCCGGAGGAAACCTACCCACGAACCTTCTTGCTGTGAGGTGGACGTGCTAACCACCACACCAATGTGCCACCTCAAGCACAACCTCCACACACCTAGGGGCAATTCGGAACAGCCAACAAGCCTAATGTGCACGTCTTTGGACTGTGGGAGGAAACTGGAGTACCCGGAGAAAACCCATGCAAGCACATGGAGAACATGCATGCTTGAAAACTCCACAGAGAAAGCCCGGGGGTTCAAACTCAGGATCTTCTTGCTGTGAGGCGACCGTGGTAACCTCTACAGCACGGTGCCGCCCTGTGTTTCATTTCTGTCTTTATCTGCTTGTAAAAAGTTCGATTTTTTTTTGGTTCAGGATTTTCTCGTAAATGGCGTTTTGTTTCTGACATAGAACCTCCATCAACGGCCTCCTTCGGCATCACGGACGTGACAAACAAGCACGCCTGATCACAGTCTGGTGTATCTGCTCCGGCGTCTTTCGAAGATCTCAAGCTGCCCTACTTCCATCAAAATACAGGCCAGAGCGGATATTTTCGGCACCGCTGGTGGGCCAGTCTTCACAAAAAGCACTAGAGGACAACGTGAGAAAGAGATCGAGGACGTAGACAAAGACGGCGCTCTCTTTCCACAGCGGGTTGTGGGTTTTCATTTGGGCAGGTGAATGGCCACCTGACACATCTGGTGCGAACGAAGTGAATCATCCTGAAGCGTGAAATATGTTTGGGGGTTTTGGACACACTCGGGCGCCACAAAAGACCCTATTGAGCTGAGGGTTTAAGAGGTGGTTGTTTGTCATGTACATATGACTTAATTGTGTTCTAAATTTAATCTTAGCCCGTAGTAATGCTTTTAATCACAATTTATAGAGCATAAACACATAAAAGGGGGGGAAGCACGCATGGTATTGGAGGCGCATTTATTCATTCGGGATGTGACTGAATGAACAGATGATATCTTCAGGGGAAAAACAGTCACATGAGCAGGAGCTTTTGATTTTCTTTTAGATTTGAAGCTTGAGGGTTTAACGAAGATGAGGTTCGTGATCATATGCTGAATTTACAGTGTTCATTCATTCCTGAGATCTGATTGGTCAGGATCAGGTTGGACTAATGTACAGTACCAGCTTTGGAGCACCTTTTCCCTTGATTACAGCATGGAGTTACCATGGTATTGTTACTCCAGTTGGTCGGGTAGAGGCTCAGCAACATTAATAAAGTCACCTAATCACATCATTCATTCGTTCATTCATTTTCTAAGCTGCTGAATCCTAATTAGGAACAGCCGGTCAGCCTACTGTGCATGTCTTTGGCCTGTGGGAGGAAACCAGAGTACTCGGAGGAAACCCATGCAAGCACGGGGAGAACATGCAAACCACACAGAAACGCCCCGAGCTCGGGAATCGAACCCAGGACCTTCTTGCTGTAATAATAATAATAATACGCGCCATGTTTTAAAGGGAAAAAAAGAATAATAATCATCACACTTTTTATGCAAGAATATCATCAAGTGACTCGCCAAAATCACACTGCGAAGCAATTATCATCAAATACTTTCAAATAATGCACTTTTATATGCATTTATGGGGCGTGATCTTTCTACCTCGGCTTGACGTTGAATTAAAACGCTTTGCAGATGCACGGCACCGTCCACCATTATAAAATCCACAAGCCACCGTTCCTGTTTGGTTTATATTTAGAACCTTAGGAGCAAAACAGAACCAATCCGTCGGGAACGAAGGCACGGATCTAAAAAAAAAAAAAACCGAGGAATTATAAACGCCTTCCTTATTACTCCGTGGATTATAAAGGTATCAGGATAATGTAAACGAAGGTGAGAGAAGCCTGTGGAGGGGACTGAGTGCCTGCCAAGGTGCTGATTTATCTCAGTGATGTTTAATGACTCTGATGCCTGAATGTGTGTAAATTGAGATTGTTATCGTAATCCTCTTAAGAGGAAACAGCTGCGGTGTTGTTACAGTCGAAGGTCAAATCGAGGCCATGAGATGTGGATTTGAGTCATGTATGTGTTTATTTATTTTTTTTATAAACTGGAATATACGTGGCTTTTTTTTTTTAAAGCTAAATTTTATGTAAATTAAGTCGTTCTGCTACTATTGGTGTTAAATTTACATCTTCATAATAACCTAGAAGAAGAACCCAGAGGTAAAACATCCAGCATGTTCTAACCCTGGCGGCACGGTGGCGCAGCGGTTAGCACGTCCTCCTCACAGCAAGAAGGTCCCGGGTTCGATTCCCGGGCTCGGAGCGTTTCTGTGTGGAGTTTGCATGTTCTCCTTGTGCTTACGTGGGTTTCCTCTGGGTACTCCGGTTTCCTCCACTAGTCCAAAAACATGCACAGTAATGTTAAAGCTAATTGTAAAGTTGGCTGTTCCAAATCGCTCCTAGGTGTGAGCGTGTGAATGGTTGCGTGTGTCTTGGCCATGCGACGGTATGGCAAGCTGTTCAGGGTGTACCCCGCCTTCGCCCAGAGTCGGTTGAGATGGGCGCCAGCCTCCCCGCGACCCTAATTAGGATTAAGCGACTTATAAAATGAAGGAATGAATGTTCTAACCCTCCAAAACGAATTATCTTCCCATAACAACACCTCGTCACCCGTCACACTCACACAGACGAAGATCATGAAGAGCGTACAGCGTCCTGAATAATTGCCTGACCGCATTGGGGGCGTGGTCAAAATGGGAGCATGAGCAGTTGAGTTCAAGTTTGCACAGTTTACATCTTGACCTCATCCATGCCAGGGTCTCATCTAGCATGTTCCCGCTAATTCCTTACAATGCACAGGACCACGCGTATACCACGTCCAATATGTTCTTATTACGACCAATCAGATTGCACCGATACGTCTCACATTTTCAATGAGTTCCTTATAAATACTGCACTGTTGCCCATATGTTCAACATGTCCGTCCCACACATGTGAAGTCCCTACAAGGTTTTTGTTCTGTTGTCACTACGTCAACACCATCGTTACGACGTCCTTATTAGGTTCTTAGTGCATCCTGATTATACCACGTCCGCACTACCTTTCAAACTCTGACTAGGGTCAGCATGGTGGCATAGTGGTTAGCACATCCACCGCCTCACAGCAGGAAGGTCCCTGGGTCGAGTCCCAGGCTCAGTGAGGCATTTCTGTGTGCATGTTCTTGCTGCGCTTGCGCGTGTTTCCTCTGGGTACTCTGGTTTCCTCCCACAGTCCAAAGACACGCCCATTAGGCTAATTGGCTGTTCTAAATTGCTGGTATATGTGAGTGTGAGTGTGTGTTGGCCCTGCGATGAGATGGCGAGCTGTTCTGGGTGTACCTCACCTTCACCCAGTTGGCCTTTACCGGTTTCCACTGCATTCTTACTACATTGTACACGTTCTCACTGCGTCCACCCAGATTTCTGACGACGTAATTGGAGCGTAGCTGGGCGTGACAGGGTTTCACAGCAAACGTCTGTAATCGAGGGTTTACAAGGAAACCTTAATGTATAAGAAGGAGTATGATATTAGGAATTGTGTATAGAAAATTGACCCACACCTTCCAACCAATCAGAATCCAGAATCGTGATATAACCATGCATAGCACCTCACAGGAAAGATTATAAATAGGGATTTCTCTCTCTCTCTCTCTCTCTCTCTCTCTCTCTCTCTCTCTCTCTCTCTCAAACTGTTTTTATTCCTCATTATACAACTATAGCAGGATGTCAAACCATTTCTCAATCCTGGACTGCTATTCTTAGCAGCGTAGAAGCTTTTCCGTGCCTGATTTCTGCAGAATGCTCTCTCTCTCTCTCTCTCTCTCTCTCTCTCTCTCTCTCTCTCGCTCCCCCTCACTTTCGCTCTCACATATGAGGAATACAGAGAGGTCTGGATGACTCATCCAGCTGCAGCATGCCGATCCTGGCAATCAATCAACCGCAGCCCGGGGGCGCCTCTGTGAATTCTGGGAGAAGAAAGAAAAATGAAGTGACATTTTCGAATCTAAGTCAGTCAGAGTGTGTCTGTCGAGGTACTGACATAAAGGAAGATCGGTTACAGCATGGCTCGGTGTGGTTTACAAAGTTGAAGCCAGGCTACACGTAAAATATTTGGCCGTCCCCCCTTCCCCTTTCGGGCCTCTGTGTTGTGGTGTGTGGGGAAGAAGCAGATTAAACCTCTAATCTGCAAAAATGTGCTTACGTAGCCACAGCTAATCCACATATGGGCTGGGAAAGTGCAGTGGATCTAAAACAAGGGTCTGAATGGAGACCAGATCGGATCCGACCACGAGAAACAGTGCAGACTCAGCTTTGGTGGAATGATGAAAAGGGTGAAGGGAGCACAAATTTTTTGCAAGCATTCGTAATGCGATATTTTCAGCAACAAACCAAAAAGCAAAGGATATTTTAATATCAGCGAGGACCTGAATGAAGCGGAGACAACATCTGAGCTTATGGAAGAAGGCAATTCCCTCGTGGGGAGGCTGGAGCCTATCTCAGCCGACACTGGGAGAAGGCGGGGTACCCCCTGGATAGCTCACCACTCCACTGCAGGGCAACACACTCACACCCACACAGAGGGGCAATTTGGAACATCCAGTTAGCCTAATGTGCATGTCGTTGGACATGTCGGAGGAAACCGGAGTACCTGCAGGAAACCCATGCAAGCATGGGGAGAACATGCAAACTATACACAGAAACGCCCAGGACCCGAACCCAGGACCTTCTTGCTGAAGGGCAGAAGTGCTAATAACCTCTATGCCACCATGCAAACACCGGCTTTGTTTTAATCTGAAAAGCATGAGGGGTGCACAAACTTTTGCACCCAGTTATACTGTGATATTTGAAGCACCAAAATAAAAACGAATGAGTATTTGATTTAAATAAGGGTCTGAATGAAGCCAGGATAAGTTCCGAACATAAGAAAAAAATGCAGACTTGCACAGAAGGGGGCACAAACTTTTGCACCGAGGTGCGTTTCTATATTCTTAGCACTTGAGCAATAACCGGTTTCAAGATTCATTACGATCATTAGGGTCGTGTCAAGACTTTTGTTTTGTGCCTGCGTGAAATTAAATCCCTTACATGCACCAGGCATGAATCATGCATAAAAATAAATCTTAATTATCATCTGGCCTGGACTGTTATATCCTTCACATAAACGCCTCATTAATGTAATTATTGAGCTCATAAATAACACCAAGGTCATGTGATCTTTAGCAGCCTGGCATCCAAAGGGGGAAAAAAAACAAATAAAGGGAAAATATGGGAGGGGGAATGTGAATTAGCATAATGAAAATTAATTAGCATGGTCTGCCTATTATTATTATTTTCATTTTTATTCTTTTCAAGCATGCATGCTTAGCATTTTTACCGCAGTGAACTCGGCAAGGTCACGGAATGAGGACGAGTCTCTTTCCCTGGTGTTTCCCAAAAGGAAGTTTGATAATCCCTGGATATGGTCAGCTAATTAAAGCTGGAAGTGACCCTGTCGGTGCGATGAGGTTTCTGACTACACGTCTTCATCCGGCACATATCACATGGTTATCACGTCCGCCTCACAGCGAGAAGGTCCTGGGCTCGAGTCCCGGGCTCGGCGAGGGCGTTTCTGTGTGGAGTTTGCATGTTCTTCCTGTGCTTGCGTGGGTTGCCTCCGGGTACTCCGGTCTCCTCCTACAGTCCAAAGACATGAACACTGGGTTCCAAACTGCCCCTTGGTGTGAGTTTGAGAGTGGATGGTTGTGTGTGTGTTGCCCTTTTATGGACTGGAGAGCTGTTCAGGGTGTACCCCGCCTTCGCCCAGAGTCGCCTGAGATGGGCTCCAGCCTCCCCGCTGCCCTAGTAGTAAGCAGCTTGGCAAATTAATAAATTAATTAATAATAACAAATATATTATATATAATCCATTATATCACATATATCATGTAGGACGTCTGCGCAGGCGTTTCTGTGCGGAGTCTGTCCTGCCCGTCCCTGTGTGGGTTTCCTCTGGGTATTCTGGTTTCCTCCCAAATTACAAAAACATGCACATTAGGCTAACCAGCTGTTCCGAATTGCCCCTAGCTGTAAGTGTGAATGGTTGTGTGTGTGTTGGCCTGCGATGGACTGGCAAGCTGTTCAGGATGTACCCGGCCTTCGCCCAGAGGCGACCCACGACCCTAACAGGAGTAAGTGCTTTGGCAAATGAGTGAGTGAGCGAAAGAGAATATCATTGGCAGTCAAAAGCTTTTCTTCTTTTCCTCAATAAAAAGAATCAATCTGGCATTAATTACAGACTGCTGCGAATAAAAGAAACTCCCTTGGAACACGATTTACGTGTAACCTTCATTTCAACTTCCTTTTTCTAAATGAAAATCACACCAGAGCATCAACCTAAAAAAATAAAAAAATAAATAAATAAATGTAAAAAAATCGAGATAGAGATCAAACTGCTTAGAAACCGTGATTGTTTGTTGTTGTTGTTTTTTTTTTTCCAAAACATTTTCTCACACAATGCTACTCTGCGGATATTCAAAACATCACCAGTTCTCATGATACATTCTGGGAGGGAGAAATGACGCCAGGAGCAAGTATGTTCGATGAAATATTATCGATCCTACAATGACGGATTTAACGCTACATTTTATCATATTGTAGTAAGATACACGAGCTAGTAAGACATGCGAGGAATTACTTTTATAGTGTAAGCTAGCTAGTGTAGCTGTGAAGTGACTCGGGGTTCACTGATTACTTCCTGTCCCCAGGTTTCAAAACAAAGGGCCACTTTCATGAATGAAAAGATTAGTCTGGAGACAATACGAGCTGAAATGGAGCGTTTCTCCCCCGGGACCAGTCTGCCGTCGTCACACTGCTGACAAACGTTGGGAGACAAACAGCTGGATAATTTTAGCCGTGGTGTTTCTGGTGGTCTGTGCTCATGATAACCTCGCCACCCACTGAGCAGCCTGAGACGGCGCTGATGGAGCCATTTGAGAACGAGATAGTCATGGTGTATAAGGGAAGATGGGACGGGTGCTTTTATTCAAAATTGGTCTTTTAATCATAATCTAGCTAGTTAGGGGTTATAGCAATATCTTTTTATTGTAAGCTAGCTTTATATACATTAAAGCAGTAACTTTTTACCCTACGCTAGCTATTTAAAGATCGACTGCAGCGGTTTTACCATAAGCTAGCTAGTTAAATGTTATAATAACAACTTTTACCATAAAAGAGATACGTGGACGTTATAACAATAACTTTTTATCCTAATGTTACTTTATAAACAGTAATAACAGTGACTTTTGTTTAACCTTATAGCAATGACACTTTATCATAAGCTAGCTGCTTAAATATTATAGCAATAGCAATAACCAAACCTAGCTAGTCAGACATTATGACTTTTTTTTTTAACCATAAACTATGTAGTTGGTCATTTTTACGACCTTAAACCTTGGTAACTTTTACTCTTACACTAACTAGTTAGACCTCATAGTAATAACGTTCCCTTGTAAGCTAGATTCGTAGACATTGTAGCAATGACTTTTTACCGTTAGCTAGCTAGACATTATAATAATGGCTTTTACCATAATCTAGTTAGTTGAATGTTACAGCAATTACTATTTAGCATAACATAGCTAGTTAGATTTTATAATAATTACTTTTTAGCATATACTAGGCAGTTGGATCTTATAGCAATTGTTTTTAGCTGTAAGCTACCTAGAGACATTATAATAATGATATTAACTACAAACTAGATGGTTAAATGACAAAGCAATGAATTTTGCTAATGTTAGCTAGTTTTATAGATATTATAAAAATGATTTTTATTGGCCCCCAGTGCAGCTAACTGGGTTATCAAAGGCCGGCCACGTCTCTCACTGTCTGTGGTGAGAGGAATGTAAAAGAAC
>JBCNYH010000005.1:14414991-14429025 GCA_039654325.1 Tandanus tandanus
ATATATATATATATATATATATATATATGTTTTTGTTTTTTTTAAGAAAAAAAAAGAAAAGAAAAAAGGTTTTACAAAGTAAAAGTGTTGTGCATTAATAATTTTTTTTTACTACACCCGGCTAAAAACAAACAAATAAAAACCCTCCAGAGACAAAAGGATGGACTGAATCCCAACAACCACTGCTTAGTGATTAGAGTTCCACCACTCCCTTCTCTCTCTCTCTCTCTCTCTCTCTCTCTCTCTCTCTCTCTCTCTCTCTCTCTCTCTCTCTCTCCTCTTGTTAATGAAAGTTTGTCTCCGGGGGTTTTACGGCTAACCTACTTACTGATTATGCAAAACGTTTACTCTTATGCAAAAGTGACATCCATATGACCCTTAATTTAGTCATGCGGTCTCCAGACCCGGAGGAGCGCTGGGACTCCGCTTCTAGAACATCCCACTTGCACAGCAAACAATATAATTAGTTTGGAAATAACCTGGAAATCAGCTAATTGGTTGAATCCCTTATGACCGCTGGCTTTATAATTTGCTAAATCATTCACACACACTGAGTTCCTTATAAAGATGAATTACCCTGAAAGCAGTGTATAGACAATGCGAAGACTTTGAGATGATAAATGTTGGTTATGTTGTGGATTGTAAACGCTGGTGTAACCGGCACAGCTGGAATCCTTTCTTAGGGAGCCATGTTCAACAAAATAACAGAAAAAAGTGTAATAGCTAGCTAACTAGCTAGCAGCTTGCTAATTGACTAGTTAGGGGTTTGCTAACCTCAATGCCTCATCTCAGCGCTTAATTTTTTTTGTATCTCCAAAAAAGTGGCGGAGATTTGGGCGAGGAAGACTCCATTCGATTTTAGAGATGATCCGGATCAAATTCTCGATCCTGGAATTTTTCGAACGATTCTTTAACATTGTGAGATGGGAAGACTTTTGACATTTAATTTTTGATTCTTATGGAGGATCTCTGGGATTGGTGGAGGTCTGCGCTCCCTGAGAGCTCCTGTTCCTTTTTTTTAAACGAGAGTGCATGTGAAACAGGAATAGGTTTCACATTCGGCCGTGAGTGAAGTGTGCATTTAGATTGATTAACACAAGTGGATGAAGAGCGCTGGGACTCGATCAGGCATTGATTCAAACACACTGTAGTCCTCATTGTCATGCAGAAGAGGCCGGCTAGGAACAAAACCCCCTCTGGGTGCTTAAGAGAATCCTTCGGGTGTCCTTGTGAATAGAACAAGAACATCTGTTCAATCAGGCCTGCGCTGTTTTAACACTGATGCAATGACTGAAATCTGTCTATATCTATATCTATATACAGTCTACGACGTGTTGTGTCTTAATCACGAGACTCACATTTCAGACTTGCATGTTTTTTTTGTTTTTTTCTGCACGCAGTGGAATAATGGAGGAAGCGAAAGTAATCACGCCGCTATGGGTTTTACAGATCAGGATGATTGCGGATGACTTTCCTCCAGTAGACGCTTTTGTTTGTAAATGGATCCTGGCATATTTCTGAAAGGAGATAATGAGAACATAAAGCATTCGGGATTCATTACAGCCGTGTTCAATGTTCAGAAGAGTTCAAATTTTATTCAATTTAAATTAACACAATCACGGGAAAAAAAAAAAAAAAAAAACGTGCATAGCATTACACGGCAATTTTTGCTGTAATGTCATGTGTTTCTTATTATAGTGATCTGTAACAATAATGAACTCCCTGCATTCGGTAGGAACCTCAGGTTTCACCATAAATGTTATTGCTATTAATGCTAATAAGGCTAACACGCTAGCGTGTTAGCAATATATGCATTTATTTCTTTATATAGTGTCATACACAGTATTATTATTATTCTTATGATTATTATTATTATTATTATTAATTTATCCTTATATAGTATATACTATTCCTTTATATAGGTACCTCACTCATTTGCTGAACCACTCATTCGTACTAGGGTCGTAGGAGGCTGAAGCCTATCTCAGCCAACACTGGGCAAAGGCGGGGTACACCCTGAATACCTCATTAGACCACCAGTTTTAGCAGGGCCAACACACACAACCATTCACACTCACACTCACACCTAGAGGCAGTTCTGAACAGCCAATTTGCCTGATGTGCATGTGGGAGGAAACCGTAGTACCCAGAGGAAACCCACCCAAGCATGGGAAGAACATGCAAATTCTACACAGAAATGCCCTTGGGACTCGAATGCAGCTTGGAACTCGAACCCAGGACATTCTTACCGTGCAGACGTGCTAACCATTACGCCACCGTGCTGCACACGAAGATTACCCATGTAGCAATTTCACATGGAGTCAAAGAATAACTTGTGTTGGTGTAGGAGTTAGTGCAGTTACATCAAGTGTTTCTTTTCTTTTTTTCCCTTTCTTCCCTCCAAGAAAGGTTAACTCGTTATATAAGGCTTGGTTTGAAGAAATAACTGCTTCAGGGAAAGTGATTAATGCTTTGAGGGAATCATTCCACGACTGTACTATAGAGAATGTGCTAGAAAGTTTGAAAACGGTCTTCATTAACATTAACACTGTTGACGAGTTTGGTCTGGTTTGTTCCGCTACCCACCTCCAACCTGGTCGAACTAGTTGAAAATGTTTGCCTTATAGATTTTCTAATCTTCATACTGATGTGTTATTTTTAAAAGAACAACTTGTCTGGAATGTTGCAGTAGTACTGATAAATAATAAACCTATTTCTTTGACCGTGACCTCCGCTATCAGCGATATTATGTCTCATTCTTGCAGCTGCATCTTATTTTGTCTCAGAATGCACCGAACGAGACATAATCATACAAGTCAGACATTGCAGTGAATATAAATACAAATATAGCAGTAAGCTACAACACCTGGGAAAGATGGCTGCTTTAGGTTTGGATTAAATGGGTTAACAAGCCACTTTTTCTGATGCCAGATGGTGGCGCTTGTCCGGAAGACTCATTCCGGACATCTGGAGATCATCATAACCCTCATAACCAATATAGCCAAGGTGCATGAAAAGGCCAATTGTTCTGTTCCCCGATGCCCAGCTAGCACTTGTATAAAGGGCCCACATGGGCAGTAAATGGGCTGAAATATGGGTCCCATATGAAATTTGTCCACAGGTTCCATAATGGCTCCATGTCACCTGCCCACATGAATTCATTTCCCATTGGTAACCCAACTATGACCCACATAGGTGGCCCACTTGGGCTTGTCATTGTGGGATGCACCTAGGTGACCTAAGTGAGCCCCAGTTAAGATGCCCATACTGGGCCCATACCCACTTTTTTCCCATGTAGCCCAAACATAACCCACATAGGGCCACTATGGAACCTCATGGACAGTCCGATATGGGTCCCAATTTCCAGCCCACTTACTGCTCACATGGGTCCCACATACAAGTGCAGGCTGGGTGGTGACGCTTTGTCAGAGTAACTTTGAGCAATAGGGATATTATAATAACCATCATAACCAATACCCACACCAAATCTGACACGATTCCAATAAAGCAGTAAAATACTATATCACAAAATTCTTTAGCAGAATGAAACATTGCAAGTAATAATAAATACAAATATAGCTATAGAGGCGCTCATCGCGTGAAGGTACCTCCACTACATGGTAAATGCTTATCTTATGATAGCAAAACAAACAAACAAACAAAAAATCTCTTGTCTGAAGGATCTAAGGTTTGCGACCTTTCAAGGTCACTCAAGTTCATAAGTAATAGTCTCATTTCAATGTCCATATATGGTTTCCTATCCGTGTTCGATAGTAAAGGCATGTTTATCACTAATGGTTTCGAAGTTCTAGCTCAAAATCCCGTGACCTTGATTTTTGACCTTTCAAGGTCACCCAAGGCCAAAGGGGATTATGCTGTTTGAAAGCATGCCCACGGTTTCCTATCAGTCCCCTTTTTGCATCTATGGGTCAATTTCACTTTATTTCCTCGGATATAAGCAATTTCAATTTTAGCACAGTTGAGTTTCTCCAAAACTTTGTGACCTTGTTTTGACCTTGCCCTTTGACCTTGACATTTCAAATTCAAATCATCTCTAGGACTCAGGCAGGGGAGTGTCCCCACCAAGTTTGGTGAAAATGCGTGCACGAGTGTGGTCAGGATTTTGTCAACAAACAAACAAACAAACGGACAAACAAACAAACAGACAAACAAACAAATGCTGGTGATTACAATAATTCTGCCAGAACTCAGCTTTATGATGGAGATAAATATAAATTTGTACCTGGAGCAGTTTTATTTGATCTCGCCTGTGTTTTTTATAGGTTTTATTTGTGATCCTGATTTAACTTTTCCAGCAGTGCTCCAGAAGCCCATATAAATGTATGCCATATCCTGATGGGGTGTGTGATGATGTTACATAATATTGTCCTCCAGACTGTTTGTCTTTCAATAAGTGGACATTTTTAGGAAATGAGAAATGACTATGGCTAAAATTGTGACTAAAATTGATTGAGGGTATAAATTGAGCCTATACTAATAAAAAACACACACAAAGGGAACAAAGAAGGTGACAAAGCGAGAAAATTAGCTGTTCTTTTTAAAGCATCTGCTTGAAGATTGGCCACGAACTGGGCATCAGATGTTCTTGTTCTGTTTTTGCCTGTTCCAGATTGGAACGATGTTACACAGTACACAGTCCCACTGTTTTGAGGTTTAGATTCACATCCGGCTTAACATCTGGTTCAAACATGTTAGCGCATGCATAACAGATGAAAGGCTTTCCGACTATAAATAACAGCTTTCAGCCCCGAATTTCTCACTTTCTTTTCTTCTTCCTATCTTGAGCTGTTAGTCACTGCATTGTTTGTTATACTGATAATAAACTCTAATAAAACTAATTGTAAAATACACAGAATGTAAACAACGTCTCCAGAAAGCTAGAGGATATAGTACTCAGGTTGTACATTAACCATGTGGACGGAGTTTAGAATCTTTGTGGGGCTTAGAATCGCACAATGCAGCATGGTTGAAATCTAAACATTACAAACAAAAATTGTGAAAAATGAAATAAAACAGAAGAAAAAAGAAAAAAGAATTGGATCCCTGATAATCTAAGCATCGGTTTTAGCTCCTTTTTTTTCTCTCGCTAGCCTTAATGTCTTATAAGGCATATTATTTTTATATTATAGTAATCTACTAATATTAATAATATTCATATTTACTAATCATTACTACTGCGATGGCCTGGCGGGCTGTCCAGGGTGAGATGGGATGAGATTATTAAAAAATAAATAAAATAAATAAATAAATATCTGTATCACTAGTATAAGTTAATAAGTTAGTAAGTCTAAACCATGAGAAGGACAACTACAAAAATATGATGACGTATTAGCATAAAAGTATAGCATATATAGCATGTAGCATAATACTACTGTATATATATATATATATATATATATATATATATATATATAAAAGGCTATGTTTAATCATTTGTAGGTAAATATACCTATTTTAAACCTATTTCTGAAATATTATAAATATTAAATCATGTCTACATGGATATATTTAGCAATTTGAGAAACTGTGGATTCAAGCATTATCTACTAGGGTTAATTTTTTAATACCCACTAAGGAGATCAATCAGAATGTGCCGTTCCCGTGTAGTATATACTATACTATAATCTCATATAAGCTAATCACTAAATTTACACATTTGTAGTTCACACCTGCTGCAATGGCCAGGCGAGCTGTTCAGGGTGTACCCCGCCTTCGCCCGGACTCGTCTGAGATGGGCGCCAGCCTCCCCGTGACCCTAATTAGGATTAATCGGCTTAGAAAATGAATGAATGAATGAATGAAGTTTGGTATTCGTAGGTGTTGTTCATCAGGAGATATGCTCGAGATAAACATTTACTATGTTGGAGGTCAAAGGTCAGGGTCAAGGTCAAGGTGACAGGGACAAGGGACAGGTATGTGACACTCCGTCTTCGCCAGATGTATTTACAAGCCAAGTTTGGTATCCATAGGTGTTGTACATCAGGAGGTGTGGTCTAGAGAATCGGAATGACTGAACAGGGAAATACGAGATGTATGTATTTAATCGCTTACACCAAAATTATCTTTACAGGGAAGTCTTTTTCTATTTTCATCCAGAACCAGAACCAAAACTTACTCACTTGCTGTAAGACAGGATGTAACTCAGGCCAGGGAAATTACACGTGCATGTTTTCTTATGAAGCGATACAGAAATCTCGTCTCTGTGTCTTTACGCATCAAATCTCACTTCCAGAGGAATTTATCTTGGAAGCAGAAGCGCGAGTTTTTAGAAGAGGTCCCTGGTGTGGGAGGCGTGGTTTCATCCTCTTCAGACAAAAACGATTTCAGGCCACTAACGTAGGAACCGGGAGTGACTTCATCTGTAAAGAAGTTGGAGTCGAACTGAAAAAACATTCATGCACTCGTGGCCTATTTAAAGGGAAACAAACCCAAATAGTGGCTTCAGCGTCATCATCACACATGGAATCACAAAAGGACGACCTAATAGCCACGCTGACCTCAAACCAACACCCACTGGCTTGTTCTCTATTATCCTGAAATAAACACTGTTTGGTAAAACCGTATGTACATCATGCTTTTGTGTCTCAGATTGGATGTGCATGATATCTCGTGGTTGGCTGCAAACAGAACAAGACCTTGAACGTTGCCCGGCTATTGACCTGAATCGAGCCACGTCTGAGAGGATGTTTCAGCTTTTTTTTTTTTGTAAACATGACCTAGTTCTCTCCAGGGGGTGCCGAGATTAAAGGAGCAAGCCAGGGGAATGACAGAGAAAGCACTAGCGTTCTAAAAGTCAAAGAAAAAATGTGTGTGAGGGGAAAGAGTGGGACGGGGGGTATATCAGGGCAAAGTGTTTTGAATACAGTGCCTTTGGACTTCCTCTTTCTTAGAGTTGCACCCTAGACAGCCCGCCAGGCCATCGCAGAGTCAACACACACACAAGGGGCAATTTGAAACCACCAATCAACCTACTGTGCATGTTTTTTGGACTGTGGGAGGAAACCAGAGTACCCGGAGGAAACCCACGCAAGCACGGAGAGAACATGCAAACCCCACACAGAAACACCCAAACCTGGCAATCGAACCCGGTACCCTCTTGCTGTCAGGCGGATGTGCTAACCCCTGCGCCAATAAATTGTCAAGGAGTGCCAGTACATTGTGTGGAGAGGCCACAGATGCAGTCACGTATTATCCATTTAACAAACTGGCCCCTTGGCTAAAAGGCCATCGTGTCTGTGAACCCCTTCCTGTACCACATAAAACATTACAACCCAGCAGTTAAAGCTCTGATCATTCCACCCTGAAGAGGATATCAACAGAAACGGTTTAATGGTTTCCATCAGAATTCCATTCGGGTTTTAATGGCGTTAGTTCCTTTACTGTGAAACAGCAGCAGAACCCATTAGAGCTTTACTTCACGGGTCGGGTTCTTATAATAAGAATAAAACACTGAAAAAAAGAAAACATCAGGAATCCTGATAAGCTATACATCCATTAATGCATTTGCTGAGCATCTTAATCCTGCGAGGGGCAAGCGAAGCCTATCTCAGCCGATACTGGATGAAGATGGGATGCACACTGAACAGAACCCCAGACCATCACAGGGCAACACAGACACAACCATTCACACTTACATTCACAGCCAATTAGCTTAATGTGCATGTTTTTGGACTGTGGGAGGAAACCGGAGTACCCGGAGGAAACCCACGCAAGCACGGGGGAGAACATAAACTCCACACAGAAACGCCCCGAGCCAAACCTGGGACTCAACGCCGGGACCGCCTTGCCGTGAAGCGGACGTGCTAACCACAACGCCACCGGGCCGCCCTGCCCTACTCCGTGATATTCACCTTGACTTCCGTGAATAATAGTGTTTATTTATGTAAATATATAAACTTTATTAATACAATAAGGAATAAAATGATCTGTGTAGTGCCGTTTTAGGATAGTAATGAATAATGGGGTCATGTGAGGACAGTTACGACCTTTCAATTTCCTATAACGGCGCCTAAAGTCACTTTTAATGTTGTGAAATAGCGGTTTATTATCTATCACTTTTAAACCGTCATTCTCTCAGAAGCCTTTCTCTCTTTTCTCTCTTTTGTCGTTGGGGAAAAAAAACACAACTTGTCATGTAACTGCGAAACCATGAGCCGTTTCCTGTGACGGAAACCTTGCGGTTCTAGCCGTACCTCTGACCGTTATAAACCACTTTCACAGAGAGTTCTAAGTGGAGCTCATTTCAGAAACTTTTAAAGAGCCTCTAGTTTCTTGGAGTGTATAATACTGCTATTTATTTCTTTTTTTTCTAGTCCTACTTTTCCTAAATCGTTAAGCGTGAAAGCCTGGAGGATGGCATGCTTAGGATTGATGGCAGCCATTTTGTTTCCACTCGAGCAGTGAGAATGAACTTTATTTTACGAGCTCCACGTAAAGATTGTTTATTGTTTCTTTTTCGCAGAGCTGGTTCAAATTCCAGCTGTTTCAGATCTCCCGTAGTGCTCGTTAACCTGCTGTGTGATGTATTATATTTAACTTCGCTGACTTGCCACTAAAGGAAAGCTCAAAAAATACCCGCAAACAACACCACCACCACCAACAACAACAACATCAACAAATGTGAGTGGGCTACATGATGCCATGTGATTATTTTCCTCCCCTAGTCGTCCCCCCTTACCTGACCTGACCTGTGATGGCCGTTTGGGGCTTATGTTCCAAAATTAGCCTCTGAGCCAGGAAATACGAAGTGGGAAAGCAGAACCAATGGCCAAAATCCAAAGAGAAATATTTTGCCAAACACCTGAATCCTCTTGAATGAGTCCCAGAACCCCCCACCACCACCACCACCATCGCATTCAGTGCCTATTATTATCCCAGAACGGCTTTCACTATATCATTTTAAAAAACAGATTGATTTGCAAGATGTTCGGAATGAAAGCTAAAAATAACCGTGCAATGAAAATAGACACGATAACAACTGCTTTAAAACCTGAACCGTATTTTCCAGACAGTAACAGCATGCACTCGAATTTTATTTTCTTTTGTCTATTGTTGCTTGAGTCCTACAAGAATTTTAAATCCAACCGACATCCGTTCGTTTCCTAAGCCACTTAATCCTAATTAGGGTCGCGGGGAGGCTGGTGCCCATCTCGGCCGACTCTGGGCGAGGGCGGGGTACACCCTGGACAGCTCACCGGGCCATCACAGGGCTAACACACACACACACACACACACACACACAACCATTCTCACTCACTCACACTGAGAGGCGACTTGTGTTGGCCATGCGATTGTCCAGCGAGCTGTTCAGGGTGTACCCCGCCTTCGCCCAGAGTCGGCTGAGATAGCCACCAGCCACCCCGCGACCCTTATAGAATTAATCGGTTCCAGACAGACAAGGAGGAAAAGCTTTTACTTTCATTCTTAGACACAGTGACCCATTAATGCACTTTTCGTCTGTCATGTGACGTGACATGGCTCTCCTTTCACTCCTTTTGTGATTCCAGTAAACACTTCACGCTTAATACTCAGTGTTTAACATTCTTGAAGTAGACATGAAGTAGACATGACAACCTAACCTAACACCCCCCCCCCCACACACACACACACACACACACACACACACACATCAGACACAAGAAAGTAATTAATGACAGCTGGTGACCTGGAAATAGCCGTTAGTGTCACCGCGAGGAGCTCGGTGGCTTTCCTCCTGTGAGTAATAAACACGAAACCTCCATCGCAGCGGATTACAGAATCGTGGAGGTTCGTGTTCCACTGCTCATCTGGAAACTATGACATCCCAAGTGCCCGGTCCAGGCTGGGGGAAATATTCCTCACTTCCCTGAGGTCAGTCTGGGTGACATCAGTGTTTTTAGGTTATATTTTTGGTTTTGGAATTCATGAAGTCAGGCAGCTAAATTTAATACGCGCGATTAAAATTAAACATGCAGTGCAATGACTGGACTAAAGACCGTGCATATATCATCCCCACTTTCTAATTCTGTCCTCTGAGATGAGATTTTTCTCTCCTCTCAGCTTTTTCCGTCACACCCACACGCTGCCCGTCGTATAGCAGGAAGTATACACTTCCCCAAAGTTCAGTTCTATAATAATAGAATTTGTACTCATGTAGTTTTCTGATACCCAGAGGAACCACGGTGTATTTCCGGTGACACCTCAAAACCTTCTGAGACACAAACCGTGAAGCCTTTCACGAACGCTATACAAATCTCTAACAAATGTGTTTATTACCAGCCGCGAGAGCTGTCAGTTTGTGCTTTTGTATTTTTATTCATTCATTTATTTATTTATTTATTTTTGCGGTTACACACACCTGTAGTTTAAAAACTGCTTGATGTATCACCATCAGATTTTTATGGCAGCAACTTAGGTTCAAAAGGTCATTGTAGGTTAAGTTCAAAATGGCTGGAAATGGTTTAGAATGGCTAAGTAGCAGCTACTATGATTCGTCCGTCGGGCGCCTCTAGTTTTCTGTTTTAAACACTATGATATGCATCGTTTATATATGATTACTGCTATTTCACTCATTCATTCATTTTCTGAACAACTTAATCCTGATTAGGGTCGCGAGGAGGCTGGCGCCCATCTCAGCCGACTCTGGTTGAGGGCAGCGTACACCCTGGACAGCTCGCCAGGCCATGGCAGGGCAATTACTACTATTCATTAACTTTAAATGATTTTCATGTTATCTCACTTACATTTTTATTTTGAAAACACTTTTCACCTCATTATTACTTTTTTAAATTGTTCATCTCATTTCATCTTCCGCACCGATTTATCCATTATTAGGGTTGCGGGGAGGCTTGAGCCTGTCCCAGCCAGCTCCAGGTGAAGGCAGGGTACACCCTGAAGAGCTCATCCGACTCATCGCAGGTCCAACACGCACACACAACCATTCACACTCACACCTTGGGGTAAGAATATCCGATTAGCTTAATATGCATGTCTTTTGGAGGAAACCGCTCCGCACACTTACATTCACACCTAGGGGTAATATGGAACAGCCAGTTAGCTTAATGTGCATGTCTTTGGACTGTGGAAGGGAACTGGAGTACCTGGAGGAAACCCACAGGATCATGGGTAAAACATGCAAACTCCACACTGCAACGCCCTCACCGAACCCAGGACTCTAACCCAGGACCTTGCCGCTGTGAGGCATGTTAGGGTTCCATAGTAACTGCATGTCTTTCGGCACTCATTTCAAAGTTTTAAGCGCTCGATCTCCAGCACTTTGTAGCCTTGCTCTGATCTTCACCTTTGACCTTGACGTTCCAAAAACGAATCATCTCTGGGAATCAGGTAGGGTAGTGTCCCCACCAAGTTTGGTGAAAGCCTGTGCATGAGTGTGGACAGAATCTCGTTCACAAACAAACTGATTAAAGTATCTTCTTTATTTTTATCTTTTTATTACATTGGTTATGAAATAAGATTCATCCAGCAATAACATTGAATTCATGCTCCTTAGATTAGAGGCTACAGACCTAATACACAGATATAACTCGCATATAAAGACAGACTGTATAAAAACTCACCTCACTCAAACCACTTAATCCTATCTCAGCCAGCACTGGGCAAAGGTGGGATACACCCTTAACAGCTCGCCAAACCATCCCAGTGTGACTCACAATCACACTCACACTCACACCTAGGGCAATTTGGAACAGCCAGTTAGGCTGATGTGGATGTCTTTGCAATGTTGGAGGAAACCTAGCAAGCACGGGGAGAACATGACAACTCCAGACAGAAACAACCGTGCCATGCCCGGGACTCGAACCCGCGACCTTCTTTCCTGTTTGCTGTAAGGCGAACGTGCTAACAACTACACCACCATAATGTATAGTGTATAAAAAAAGGAAATAAAAATCAGTTCCTAATGAAATCATTAATTGGAAAGAAGACGAGACGAATCACAGTAAAAAATAAATAAATAAATAAATAAAAAAGCCACAGGGGTCCAGACGCTCCTGCCATTTCCAAAGGACCATTTCATAATATGCCAATATAGTTTTGAAAGCCACAGCTTCAGCGCATGGCAAGTAAATGTCTGGAAACCAAATAATATGCAGTTTTGCCTCTGTGACCTTGAAAAGTAGGCCAAGGTCACTCACACACAAACTCATTCTAGCACTCATAGTAGTGAACCAGCATACCAAGATTGAAAGCAAGAGCTTTAACACGCGGCAAGTAAATGTCCGGAAATGAAAGTGTGACGGACAGACAGACGGATGGATGGACGGACGGACGAAACCCATTCCTATAGCACCCAAGCCACTTTGTGGGCGGGAGCTAAAAGAGAGAGAGAGAGAGAGAGAGAGAGAGAGAGAGAGAGAGAGAGAGAGAGAGAGAGAGAGAGAGAGAGAGAGAGAAAGAGAGACTTATACTGTGACCAGTCCGAGTGTAAAGTGTTAAATAGGTTTCCAGGATGACAAAAGTAGCTCAATGAGTGAAATGTTGAGAAACAGGTATAATTTATAATAAATTCTTTTGGGAAACCAGACACATGCTTTCTATTACCGAGGAGATCCATTTCCTCTGGCGGCTCTCACCAGATTAATATCACTATTTTACTAGTGTTGTGTTTTTTTTTAATATCGCTGGTCATGGGTTTTTTTTGGGGGGGGTTTTTTTGGTTTTGTTTTTTGTATATTTTTCCTGGCGGTAGCACCATGTGTGTGTGTGTGTGTGTGTGTGTGTGTGTGTGTGTTCGTGCACACGCACACATTCTTGCACTCACATTTAAGATTTAGTCAAATGTCAAATCTTTATTTAGCCTTACGTTTATTTGTCCTTATTAACCCCTCATTGCAGATGTGGGTTTCTAATTTAACGTCTCACAGTACACGGGGGGAAAGGGGGGGGTGTTGTGATTTTAAAAATATATATTTTAAGCCCACATTTAAACCAAAAAAGACATAGCTGATAAATTCCAAGCTGGCAGACGTTTGACGTGAGCTGACCACAAAGCCACAGAAAGCCACAGCGGTTTGGTTCCTGTCTCGCCCTCGCTGTGGAGGCGCTGAGGGAAACATGTGGGCTTCTCACTCAGCATCGTCCCCCTGCTGTAATAACACGTATTTTTAAACAGTATTCGTAAGCTCTAATGATCTGTGAGTGTGGGTTAGATGTTTCTGTGTGGAAGTCTCCCAGTGCTTGCGTGGGTTTCCTCCGGGAACCCCGTTTTTCCTCCCACAGTCCAAAGACATGCACATTAGGCTAACCGGCTGTTCCAAATTGCCCCTAGTTGTGAATGTGTGAGTGTGTATTGGAATGGCTGTGAAATGTGTGTGTTGCCCAGCGATGGTGTGCTGAGCTGTTCGCCCAGTGTTGGCTGAGATAGGCTCCAGAAATATCTATGAAATATCTTTATAACGCTTTATTTTGGGGCCAACAGAGAAGTCACGTTGCTAATCCAGACTCCATTATAAGCCAGGATAAAGAATCTGCCCTCGGTGGATTTTATTTTTCCACGCTACACTTCTGAGAGCTTAGCAACCGCGCAGCGTCGGAGAGAAACAAGAAACAGAACCAGATATAACGCTGCGTTTGAGCTGTGAAAGGAGCCGTCAGTGCTGCAGTAAACACTCACGCTTAATGTCAGTGTGTGAGTGTGTGTGTGTGTGTTTACTGTTATCCAAACACATGTGTCATGCCAGTGCTTGTCTGTGAAGTAAATCTGTAGATCTTTCCCATGTGATGAAGTCTCAGTATCTGAGTAACACAACACTAAACAGAAAGATAAATTAAACAGGTCTGTACCTCTAAAAGGACAAAAAGTCATTCGGCTTTGTACGTTATATAAAATCATCACAGTAATTAATATTTCAAAGGAAATAAAACAAAAAGTTAGTTCAGTGTTCCGGTATGTTAAAAAAAATCTTAATAAAATGCAGAGAAATGTTTACATGATGCCCTGCGATGGGCTGGCGAGCTGTCCAGGGTGTACTCTGCCCTCACCCAGAGTCGGCTGAGATGGGCGCCAGCCTCCCCGCG
>JBCNYH010000005.1:14466679-14485937 GCA_039654325.1 Tandanus tandanus
ATATATACACACACACACACACACACACACACACACACACACACACACACACACCAGTTCGAAAGCTGGCAAAAAGGCTTTTTCACGTTCTTCTGTCAAATTGTGTTGTATTTTATTAATTTGTTGTTTTGAAATCATGCTATGTTGTATTTTTAGCCGTATTTTGTCTCTCTTTATTCTTGAGTTTGTTTATTTGCACATTCTTTCCTTTCTTTCTTTTTTAACTTTCCTTTACATTTTCTTTATTTTCTTTATTTCTTTTTTTGGATTTGTTGATCAGCAATGACAGCAGTGCATAATATTTATTTTATTTTTTCTCTTTTTTCCTTTTCATTCATATAGCAATTTTTCTACCTTTCCTTCTTTTCCTCCGTCTCATTTTATTAAAATAATTGTTTGATTGATTCACACATACACAGAAGCATAATATTTTTATTTTCTATTTTCTCTTCTTTCTGTTTGATATAAAATTTTTTATTGTAAATTCCTTTCTTTTTTACTTGTACACCTTTTTCCTCTATTGTTAAAAAAAACCCTTATCAACAGAATGTTGATCTCATTAAATATTCAAACATGCAAATAAAACTGATGTCATTTACTATCTGTAATCAATACAGACCCTGGGGCTGAAATACACACTCACTCTGAGGGCTATTCTTTACTAGTGCATTATGGGCATTCTCAAAATAATCCAGGCTCATCGTTATCAAAATAGGAAATAAAAAGATTAAAAAAGAATTTTGAAAAATTTGAATTCTGATTTTATGATATCAATTTTTCTTCTGATAAATAATTCTGAGACATTAATTAACAATAATTTAAATAATGAATTAAATGTGAAATAATTAATAAAATAGAAGCTACAAACCCCTGAAAGTAGCCAAAATATTACTGTAAAAATAATAATAATAATAATAATAATAATGTCCATTATTTATTTTTAATACTTCTGTAATTTAACAATTAAAAAAGATATATATTGAAAAATCTTAAAAACATATATTCATTTTTTAATAATTTAAATTTTAATATAAATCACTTTTAGAGCCATGAAAACATGAAATTGCCTAAATAATATTCCTTTTTTGGATGTGTGTGTGTGTGTGTGTGTGTGTGTGTGTGTGTGTGTGTGTGTGTGTGTGTGTGTGTCCATGCAATTGACAGCATTTTTTTTTTGTGCACATTCCCTGAGCATAGTCCTGCACATGGTCTACATTTCACACCCGTGCGTGAATATGTCCACCTCTCAGGCATGCGGTGTCGTCGCTACCCGCTGCAAAACAGCCGAGAGTTATTTCGGTTCGCGGCTTTATAACGTGCGGCCGTGGAAATGTCAAACACAAGATCGATGACCTTTAAGGCCTAAACAGCATCTCTAATCTCTGCCCTACATCAGCGGATAAACCTTCAATTCTTTACATTTGGATCTAAGCTGCTGCTGCTGCAATCATAAAAACTCACATAAAAAAAAAAACAAAGAAGAAGAAGAAGAATGGCATTTATAATAACATGGAGAAGATTCCAGTTGCACGTCCGCACACTCTTACACTGGATCCTGCACTGGATCCGAAGCTAACCAAAAAAAAAAGTGCTTGCTCACTATCAGCCAGAAACACATGGAAACGAGAGCGTAGATTCACTTATTCACTGCGACCGCAGCTTATCGGAACAATTTTTTTTTTGACGTGTCAACATTTCCCCTCGACTGGCATCTGAGGAGGAAAAAAATCTGTCTCCGTCCAGATCCGAAACCGTCTCCGGGCTCCAGTTCCCACTCTGGCAGGCCCTTATTATCTCTCGCAGCGTTGCTCTGAGCTATTCTGGTGCAAGGAAACCAGGACGCCTGCAGTGGGAAGGACACTTTAGAACGTGACAGCGGCCCGGAGAGGCACGCCAAGCAATGATGGAGCTTTAAAAAAGATCGCGCCAATGGGGATGAGTTGTGAAGGCCGGTGGGGGTTGTCGGGTTTCAGAAAAAGGAATCCAGGCTTGTAGTTCATCCAAAATTAGCGACTATTTTTATTTCTATCCTGACTCACTGTATATCTGCAGCTATGGACGCAACACTATGCACAGAAGATCCTGAAGACATCAGGCATGTTCGGAGGTCCCTGTTGCTTCTCTAGTGGAGCGTCCAGAGTGTTTGCCTGCCTGCTGGACGCTTCAAATGTCACCCGCTTGTGTCAATTACAAGGAAATGAAAATCTCTGTGCAATGCAAACACAGCACATGTTTAAAAAAACAACGGGACGCAAGAACGCGGGGAAACATCTCCGACATCTCCAACATCAACTCCTAACAAGCTCCCACCACCACCACATGCACACTCACATCCACACACCACACACCACACACCACACACACACACACACACACACACAAAGTATGAGACCAGATAACTCACATGGAGCTCTCCTAAACCCCAGCAGAGAAGATCTCAACCTCACCCTCCACACTATCTCCTCAGTTCATTCTCTATTCTCAGCTCCTGACACCCCCCCCCCCCCCCATTCCCCACCCCCGTTCATCCTCAATCTGTCCATCACAGAAAGCTCAGAGAAGATGAACAGGATGCCTACCTTTCCAAGTACTTCTCGGAGAAGTCCACCATCATATGGAGCATGTGTATGTGTGTGCAGGTGTGTGTGTGGGTGTGTGTACGCATGGGGTAAAGTGGGGGACGAGGCACATTCGTCTAACCCCGCTCGGCTCCTCTGAGCCTTTTAAAAGCCAGGGGAGGGGACAACAGGAGGGCGAGGGTGGGATCAGGCCTCAGCCAATCACAGTGCGGAAAGGAGACGCTCCTGTGTTGTGTTGTGTATCCACATATTTATAAATGACTCAAGGGTCAAAAGATGCAGAAAATTAGGACATGATTAGAGAGGAATCAACTAAACAGTAACCGTTACTACTAATCTTACTCTTAATAATACAGTAGTACTACCTTTATTACGGCTAGTATTATTAAAGTAAACTAAATCAACCACAACGGCAACATAACCAAACAGAAAATTAACTAACCTTCAATTAAATGCTAACTCTTATATTTTAATGGTGGTTAGCATGTCCGCCTCACAGCAAGAAGGACCTGGGTTCGAGTCCCAGGCTTGGCAAGGGCATTTGTTTGAGCTTGCATGTTCTATCTGTGCTTGCTTGGGTTTGCTCCGGGTCCTCCGGTTTCTTCCCACAGTCCAAAGACATGCAAATTAGGCGAAACGGCTGTTTCAAAGTGACCCTAGGTGCGAGTGTGAGTGTGTGAACATATATAGCTCTGCCAGAACTCTTGATCCTATTAGAGTCACGGGGAGGCTGGAGCCTACCTTAGCCGACTCTGGGCGAAGGATGCGTACACCCTGAACAGCTCGCCAGACCACCGCACGACAAAACACACACACACAAAACCTTTCATACTCACACCTAGGGGCAATTCGGAACAGCCAGTTAACGTAATGTTTGGGCTGTGAAAGGAAACCAGAGTACCCGGAGGAAACCCACACATGCACGGGGAGAACATTCAAACTTCACACAGAAACACCTTCGCCGAGCTCAGGACTCAAACCCAGGACCTTCTTACTGTGAGGCGGATGCACTAACCATTACACCACCGTGCCAACGGGCTTTTAAACGTCTTCAAGTTTTTGTTTAATTATTTATTTTGCAGCCTGCGATGTTCTGCCAAACTGTCCAGGGTGTGCTCTGCCCTCGCTCGGAGTTGGCTGAGATGGGCGCAAGCCTCCCCGCGACCCTAATTAGGATTAAGCGGTTCAGAAAATGGATGGATGGATGGATTTATTTTGCACTCACATGAGGTAACTTTTCAGGAAATTCTATAGAAATGTATTTTGCTAAATTAAAATGGAAACTGTTTTTTTTTTTCACATTTGAGTCACATGACATGAAACGAATAGCAAATAGAAACGCTAAAAGAGCGATGTGTAAGAACCACACTGAACTAAACTGAATTATTTGAGCTCCAATTTTATATCCGTGCATTGATGTGATAACCTGCTCATTCGGTACATTCAGGTCATCAGCCGACTTCATTTTATTGCCACATTAATGTTGCTGAGCCTCGACCGGAACAACTGGAGCAACAACGCCATGCAGATTACATGCTGTGATCAAGGATAAATGCTCTCCATGAAAATATTACAGTGTGCAATTAATTTTTTTTTTTTGGTCGGGCAGTGTGTTTCACTTCTATTTTTTGCACAAACGTGTAACAGACACCCAGCTACTGTTTAGCGTCTCGGATGCTAAAGGACGCTGTAAGCGGGTTGTTTTATGTTCTCGTAAGTAACATGCAGCCTTCCAGTTCTCTTTCGTCCCAGCGCTCAGCTCTTTCCACCAAGACTTCTTTCATGCCTGAGATTTTTCCCAGCGTATCCTCCTGTTCTAAGTCTCCCTCCTCTCTGTGTGTCAGAAACAAAGCCATAAACAAAGACCTTGATAGAGTGCCAGCTCCGCTTTGGGCGATTCTTATGGTTTTAGTCCTGCATGAGTGAGCGCACACTGTGCTCCGTCTCATTCCACAGCAGGACTAAGAGTGTGCTGTACCTCGTCTTAAACAAACAGTTCATCCAAAAAAACAAAATCAACTCTATATACTACACTATAGTACAGTCCACCTGCCAAAATAAAACCCTGGCACTCTTTTCGCCCCCCTATTTACACTTAGCACATCCCCCCTCACAGCAAGAAGATCCTGGGTTCGAGTCTCAGTGCTTGCGCTGGTTTCCACCGGGTACTCTGCTTTCCTCCGACAGTCCAAAGACATGTGAGAGCGTTTCTGTGTGGAGTTTGCATGTTTTTCCTGTGCCTGCGTGGGTTTCCTCTGGGTACCATGGTTTCCTCCGACAGTCCAAAGACACGCACATTAAGCTAATCAGCTGTTCCAAATTGCTCCTAGGTATGATTGTGAGACTGAATGGTTGTGTGTGTTGGCCCTGCGATGGTCTGGTGAGATATGCAGGGTGTACCCCACCTTCGCCCAGAGTCGGCTAAGAGGATTAAGTGATTTGGCAAACAGACACCCACAACCATCACACCCACACCAAGGGGCAATTTGGAACAGCTGATTAGCTTAAAATGTGTGTCTTTGGACTGTCGGAGGAAACCATGGTACCCAGAGGAAACCCACACAGGCACAGGAAAAACATGCAAACTCCACACAGAAACGCTCTCGCCGAGCCCAGGACTCGAACCCAGGAACTTCTTGCTGTTTGGGACTCGTGCCAACCACTACATCACCGTCCCGCCCTCAGTTTTGGATCTACGTTATAAATATTTCAGTAGATTTATCACATCCATCAGTCATTAGGTGTGTGATATATCTGCCTGTCTGCATAAACAGTACATCTGATTTTAAAGTTTTACTACGAACGGTATTAGTCTGCGTATGACGTCATGTCAGCCCACTGTAGCGGAACTACAGTTATAAAAGACTAGACTGACGACTAGCCGATACTTAGCAGCCATTGTTTAAGTAGGTGTGAATGAGTGGCTTTTGATTAACACGCCAGTGACGCTGAGCCAATCAGCAGCTGATGAAGTACAGACGACTTTAAACATTTCACACCTTTCACTCGGGAGATCATCTCTAATCAATGTACTGCTCCCACACACACAAAAATGAGACCTCCCTGCTGAGAACTCACAAAAACATGCACATTCATATGGTTTACGGTAACTTCAACTTATTCGACTGTAACTGAAAAAAAAGCATGTAATTAAATATTCAAGCACAAAAATTCGAGCTAAATGCTAGTTATGCTAGTTCTAGTATAGTAGCTAATGCTAGTTTTTCATTTTTGGGGGGCTTCATCCTCGTTCAGTGACATAATGGTCAGCATTTAGGGTTAATTTTAACATTTTACCCACAATGCCATTTGATCCAACACCAGCATGACTTAGTTCTCTCTTCTACCTAAAGACAGTAACGCGGCGGCGCTTTAGTCATCCGTTCTATCCAGTACTGTGTCTTCTTCATTACTACACTCCGCTCAAACAAATTAGCATCCTTAGCTTCAACTGTTGGCGGCATAATGTTTAACGTGTCCGCCTCACAGCAAGATCCTGGGATCCTGGGACATCCTGAGTTAGCATGGGTTTTCCTCCAGGCACTCCGGCTTCCTCCCACAGTCAAAAGACATACAGATTAGGCAAATTGGTGGCTCCAGATTGCTCCTGTGAGTGGTTGTGTGTGTGTGTGTGTGTGTGTGTGTGTGTGTGTGTGTGTGTGTGTGTGTGTGTTGTCCCTACGATGGTCTGGCAAGCGAACAGAGGGGTGTAACCTGTCTTCACCCGGGCTTCAGCAAATGAGTTTGCCAAATGAGTGAGCGTTGAGCTTCAAGTGTCATGCTAATACCGCCATCACACTCATCAGCTCATAAGATTCTAAATAGCCAACCTACATCTCAGTGACAGCTGATGTCAATGACCTGCACTGCATTCTGGGCCTTTTGTTGGGAATCATGAAAATACAGCACTGACCAATAAACCAGCACTACAATCTCTAATCACATTATAAAGATTCTAATAGAGACAGATTTAATGTCTTACAGGATGGGGTTGTACTTCAAAGGGAAAACTTTACTTAGGATTTACTCGGACGTGGTTGTTTGCCCTGTAGGGTTAAAGGGAGTAAAATTTGGTCCAAAAGATGGGGAAAAAATAATAAAATAGAATAAAATCCTGCCAATAAAGCTTCATCCGAGTTTCATTCATGCGTTCACCCGACGGTGCGGTGTGTGTCATGTGACCCTTTAGAGTTTTTCCCTCGAATGGATAAAAAGAATTAATTTATAATAAAAGAAATATTTCATTGCATCCATAACAACATCAGCACAAAGCACTTCCTGTCCTCTCAACACTGCATTTTGTATCATTCTGTAACGAGGCGAAAACAGGAAACATGTCTCAAATAAACAATAACAATAATTATTATTATTATTATTATTATTATTATCATGGGCAGCACTGTGGCGTAGCGGTTAGCACGTCCGCCTCACAGCAAGAAGGTCCTGGGTTCAAGTCCTGGGTGTTTCTGTGTGGAGTTTGCATGTTCTCCCAGTGCCAGCGTTGGTTTCCTCCAGGTACTCCGGTTTCCTCCAACAGTCCAAAGACATGCACATTAGGCTAATTGGCTGTTCCAAATTGCCCGTAGGTGTGAGAGTAAGTGTTCATGGTTTTGTGTGCGCGTGTGTGTTTCCTTATCGGACTGGTTTCGTTACCAGCACAATGGGCGTCACCAGACCCCTTTTTACGGGAGCACGCACCCCAGTATAAATACCACGATTCATTTTTAGCGACGCTAAATATCGATCATAATAACTAGGCAGGGGCGGCAGGGTGGCGCAGTGGTTAGCACGTCCACCTCACAGCAAGAAGGTCCTGGGTTCAATTCCCGGATTTCTGTGTGGAGTTCCCATGTTCTGCCCATGCTCGCGTGGGTTTCCTCCGGGTACTCCGGTTTCCTCCCACAGTCCAAAAACATGCACAGCAGGCTAATTGTCTGTTCCAAATCACCCCTAGGTGTGAGAGTGAGGGTGAATGGTTGTGTGTGTTGGCTCTGCAATGGCCTGGAGAGCTGTCCAGGGTGTACCCTTCCTTCGCGGTACAGGAGGAGTTGGCTGAGATGGGCACCAGCCTCCAGCGACCCTATTTAGGATGAAGTGGCTTAGACAATGAATGAATGAATGAATTACTAGGCATGTGAAATATATAGCGAGCCCATCGCTCAGCTCCGCGCTCCATGATGACATCATTATGTTTTCAGACACGTTTTCCTATAGAAGCATGAAAGTTCAGAGTGCACCCCGCATTCGCCCAGAGTCGACACTTCAGTCTCGCCGCGGTGCTAGAAGGATTACGTGATTCGGCAAATGTATGAATGTTATTTATGTATTTATTTTTTTTATTTTCAGATAATGTAAGTAACTGGGAATACCATAGCTTGTAGAGGTTTCTGTCTTACTGAGCAGCAATGTAACATATCATAGACCTCAATGTGCTTGAAATCCTTCAGGCATTAAACTAATCTGGTCATGGCACCAGTTCAACATGGTGCGTGTGTACAGAACAAGGTGCTGATTTAAGGCTTCTCAGACATCGCAGTTTAAATATATATACTGTATATGCATGTATATCAGGGAAACGGTGGTTAAAATGAAGCACTGGAAGATTTCCTACAGAGATGTGATTGTACACACAAAAGAAAAAGCTTCACGTTACCTGGCCCTGTGTAGAAAATGTCCCAGAGATGCTCTTTTCTTTCCCCGACCCAGACTCCACAAAAGAAGAAAAGACGCTCGGATTTCAAAGTTCTCGGATGCGTATGTAGCGTATAGTAATGCGAGCAACCACAGCGAAGCCTGAACCCCCTCTGGGAACATCAGGTAACTGAAGAAAATCAATGTTTGCCAGCTTGCACTTGGAATCGAGAGCAGCTTTTGTGCCAACTGGTCTAGCAGGAGAACTCCAGAGAGAGAGTTACAGCAGAGAGAAAGGACACTGAGAGACTTACAGGTTCTTGGGGTTCTTCTTCTTGGTTCCGTCAGGGCTGACGTCACAGCTGCACTCGGATCCGGCGCTCAGCTGCAGGGAGAGCAGAAGAACAACAGTAGGCATCATCCATCCAGGCTGCCATTGAGCATGTGGAAACCAGACTGCGCTAAATCCTTAAGAGCCATAGTCCTGAACAATGTCTATGCACCAGATTTGGTGTGTGGTGGTATGTGTGTGTGTGTGTGTGTGTGTGTGTGTGTTGTCCCAGATAATGTAATCCTCTAGTATAGTCCCAGAGTGTGTTTCTGATGAGAAAGGAAGCTCTGTGAGTAAGTGGGAATCCTTCTGCTAGCCTCAAACTGTGGCCAAGATTAAAGCCCCTGGCTTGGACCTTGGAGTCAGGTTACCTTCCTGTCTTTGGAGGCTTCTGATTGGATAAGTTGACCGTGGAGGAAGAAGGGGGTGGTGGGGTGGGGGGTGGGGGGGTGTTGGTGTGGGAGCTGGGGAGGTAGTAATCAGTCTGAGACTCTCCCGAGCTGGAGAGTGGGGGTGGGCTGTTCCGGGTAATGTGTGTGCTAAAGAATGCCCCATTGTGTTGGGAAGCGACCTTAAGTCTTGATCCTAATATGGCTTTACACGGAGCTGAGCTCTCACATTGTACCAGGACAACATGTACCCCATTATTGGCACAGATAGGTAAACGTATTATGTTTCTTCTCGTTTCTGTATTACAAACAATAACGCCAAGAGGAATGGTATAAAAAAAATAAAGAAAACACTGCCGGAGATTAGCCAGAGTAATCCAACTTTAACCAAAACAAATGTGAGAGGAATCCTCTGTATGTCCGACTGTGAATTTGAATTCCCATTATTTCCCTTCATGAATACATCAAACCTTCTGAATGACTTTTATTGGCGTTGTGGTTAGCACGTCCGCTTACAGCAAGAAGGTCCCGGGTTCGATTCCTGGGCTCGGGGCGTTTCTGTGTGGAGTTTGAATGTTCTCCCCGTGCTTGCGTGGGTTTCCTCCAGGTACTCTGGTTTCCTCCCACAGTCCAAAGACATGCACAGTAGGCCAATTAGCTGTTCCAAATTGCCCCAAGGCACGGATGTGAGTCTGAATGTTTGTGTGTATTGGTTCTGCGATGGACTGGCGAGCCATTCGGGTTGTACCCCGCCTTTGCCCTGTGTCGGCTGAGATAGACCCCCCCAGCCTCACTGCGACCCTAATAGGATTAAGCGGTTCGGTTAAATGAGTGAGAGAGAGTGAGAGTGCATAAGTATATGCCCCCCTCTTAAACTTTTCCATACTTTGGAGTGCTACAACCTTTTTCATTCATTCATTTTCTAAGCCGCTTAATCCTAATTAGGGTCATCGGGAGGCTGGCGCCCATCTCAGCCGACTCTGGGTGAGGGGGGGTACAACCTGAACAGCTCGTCAGGCTATTGCAGGACCAACAACACATACAACCATTCGCACTCACACTCACACACCTTGGGGTGGTTTGGAACAGCCAATAAGCTGACTGTGTATGTTTTTGGATTGTTGGAGGAAACCAGAGTGCCCAGAGGAAACCCACGCAAGCACGGAGAGAACATGTGAACTCCACACTGCAAAACCCGAGCCCCGGGAATCGAACCCGGGGTTGCTGTGAGGCGGACGTGCTAACCAGTGCGCCACCGTGCCACCCTGAGTGCTATGACCTGGAACTGAAATGCCTTCAGAAGTCACATGATCAGTAGAATTTATTCTTTTTAAGTGCTCTCCAATTTTCTAATTGGATAACCAGCGACATCTGAGCTCCACAAATGTTCAGCAAAAGTCCAAACGATTCGGCCTGTGTTTGACAGAACAAGATCTATACAACCATTAATCTATTAAGCAAAACATACTAAGCATCGTGCATCCAGTAAAACCTCACCGTACGATATTTCCAGAAAGCGTTTGCGTTTGCCCCTCCTCTTCCTCTTAAACACCTCGTAAAAAGTGCTGGCACTGTACGCCGTACACAGCGTTCTCAGGACACATGGAGTTATGAGGAGCTTCTAGGATAAATGAGCATGGAAGCCAATAGATCACAGCTTTCAGCGTTCAGCGCTTAATCGTGTACCGCTAAAACAAAAGCTGTAGATCGGAATCAGGTACAACAGCAGCACTGAGAGCGAGACAGAAAGGGAAAGAGAGGTGCAGCGTCAGACAGATGGATGGAGAGAGAGAGAGAGTGAGAGAACGTCGATAAATGCTACGTGCTTTCCAAGCTCATAAGTGTCCTGACGTTACACGTAGAAAACACTTTATGCATCTTTATGTGCCTTCCAGAATTACTGGCACCCTTCAGCAAGGATGTTTACATAACACTAACATTTCATAAGTACAGTATTGGGTGCAGTGGTTAGCACGTCTGCCTCATAGCAAGAAGGCTGGGGTTCGATTCCCGGGCTTGGGGCATTTCTGTGTGGAGTTTGCGTGCTTGCGTGGGTTTCCTCCAGGTACTCCGGTTTCCTCCCACAGTCCAAAAACATGCACAGTGGGTTAATTGGCTGTTCCAAATCGCCCCTAGGTGTGAGAGTGAGTGTGAATGGTTGTGTGTTTCTGCCCTGCGATGACCTAGCGAGCTGTCCAGGGTGTACCCCGCCCTCGCCCAGAATCGTCTGAGATGGGCGCCAGCCTCCCCGCGACCCTAATTAGGATTAAGCGGCTTAGAAAATGAATGAATGAATGAAAATTATATCACCTAGTATCCACATCGGGCGCCATGGTGGTTAGCACGTCCGCCTCACATCAAGAAGGTCCTGGGTTCGATTCCCTGGCGCAGGCATTTCTGTGTGGAGCTCGCATATTTTCCCCATGCTTGCGTAGGTTTCCTCCAGTTACTCTGGTTTCCTCCTACAGTCCAAAGACATGCACAGTAGGCTAACTGGCTGTTCCAATCTGCTAGGTGTGAACGTGAGTGTGAATGGTTGTGTGTGTGTTGCTCTGCGATGGTCCGGTGAGCTGTTCAGGGTGTACCCCACCTTCGCCCAGTGTCGGCTGAGATGGGCTCCAGCCTCCCCTGCGACCCTAGTAGGATTAAGCGGCTTAGCAAACGAGCGAGATGAGAGTATTCAGATCCAGCTTATACTCTGACAGCATGTTGATCAGCAGCTCTGATCAGTAATTCTGTTAACCCCAGTTCCTGTAGGCAGTTGTCGGGCTGCGTCTTGCCCTCGACCACATCAGGGCCAGTTCTCACTGGGTAAGGACAGCTGTTGTAATATGCCAAACCGCAGTGCCATGAGACCTCGCTTTTCAGAGGAGCAGTAACCTGAGAATGGCCGCTACCCAAAATCCCACCAGGGTAAAAAGTGCTATGAAAATAAAGTGGCTAATCTTAGAGCTCGGAACATGAGAACCAAAGTAACCAAAGTAAAAAAAAAAAAAAAATGCCAGAGGGAAAGAGCAGAATTAGCACCGGCAATAAAGTGCACAGGGAACTCTTGCTATATTACTTAGTGAACATTCCTCCATTTGTTTCATTGCCGCTACATCTTAAAATAAAAAATTCCTGTAAGAAAATAACACTCAGATGTTTATTCTATACCAAATGCATGAAGTTTAGTCTAGCTAAACTGTTTGTTAACAATGTCCTCCATGTTAGAGACGGACGGGACTCAGCCAGACGCAACAGGTCCACTCTGGTTCACCAAACACAAACATATAAACACTCAGGAGGAAGTTCGGCACAACATCACCGGGTGTCCCATCACAAAGGTTTAACATGGTTGAACAATGACGAGACACTTGTACCTCACTTGGACCTCAGATGCTTTTTGTAACTTATTTAGAGCTTCTTTGCATCTACGCAAGGTTCTTCTTAAGAGGGTGGTCACACTAGAGGCGATAGAAAATCGACTGATGCGAACGGATTTTTTTTTGGCGATTTTGAAATTCGCGTCAAGATGTTTTGCGACTCCACATGCAAGTGAATATTTTGCAGCTTAAATACGTATATCACGCAAAAGTCGCGAGAAGGTTGCGCGATAATTTTGCGACTGATTTGCGGTTGTTTGACAAAAACAGATCGCCATCGTAAATCAATCACGTTTTATTCGCGCTTCATTAGCATCAACAAAATGCGAATAAAATACGAATGATGACAAAATGTACAGAACATGGCGATTGCCGGCATGTCTCAAACTTTCCGCGTGGAAGTCTCCAACATGTCGCTTTTCCTTGCGAGCGAAAAACGAATGACGAATAACTTGCGAGCAAAAACGACAACTTTGCGAACTTCTCGCAACATGTGCGGACTGTTGGAGAAGACTTTGAGTCCACTCCCCCTCAGAACCTCGTTTTGCGACATTCGCAGAAACTGCTAAGGTGTTTAAAATTTTTTGCAATGAGTTCACAAACCAGGCGACCAAAATACGATGCCGCGAATGTCGCGAGACAAATTTGGGAACATTTTGAGAATGAAAAGCGACCGCCGCAAATTGTCATTCAGGTCAGTCGCTTTTCTATCGCAGCTCTAGTTATACATTATCACCCCATAATGTAAACACAGAAATCAAAATGGCCGCCGGTTTCTGTTTGAATTTAAGAATTTCTTGATTAACTAGACTGATTTCTAAGTCCAGAGATCCAACAGTGATCAGCAATGCAAGAGAAAAATGTCTTGCACAAATATGACCTAAACGATTCGGATTTTTATCAAAATGCAATCTCTCTCTCTCTCTCTCTCTCTCTCTCTCTCTCTCTCTCTGTCTTTCTCTCTCTCTGTCTCTCTCATTTCCCAAATCACATAATCCTACTATTAGGGTCACGGGGCGGCTGGAGCCTCAGGTGCTCCAGTTTTCCTCTGACAGTCCAAAGACATGCACATTAGGTTAACTGGCTGTTTCAAATCGCCCCTAGGTGTGAGTGAGAGCGTGAGTGTGAATGGTTGTGTGTACGTTGGCCCTGCGGTGGTCTGGTGAGATGTTCGGGGTGTACCGCGCCTTCGCCCAGTGCCAGCTGAGATAGGCTCCAGCTGTAGACAACCCTATTACAATTAAGCAGTTCAGCAAATGAGTGAGTGAGAGAGAGCCTTAATCAGCCCATATTGAAGATATATTTGTTTGATAACTTTGTCATAACCTCATGGCAGGGGCAACCAGGTTTTAAGCTAAAGGTTCCTACAAACATGTGGAATTCAATACTGTGTAAGACTAAGGGGTATTCTGCAACCTTGGGCGCGATGAGCCAGGATTATGGCTTTCCGGTCACGTGCGATGAGCCACAATCATGACTTATTGAAATTTTTCACCATCGATGTCATTCTCCTGCATGCTAAGCTTCACCGCACCCTATGTTGCCTCTGTCTGGTGATCGGAACCCCTTTTACACACAATCGAAGAAATAGCAAACTTTTCTGTGTAACTGCGCTGAACCTCAAAACGTCTTCGTTTAACATTTTACATACTTTGGTATAAATCAGCACCCAAAGGGTTAATCTCCATATCGGATCACTCCCCTGTGTGTTTACAATGTCCCGACAGAGAGCTGGGACACGGCGAGACCGGGCAGGTCTTCTCCAGTGCACCAAACGCAAACAGATCTTTACTCAGGAGGAGGTTCATTACAACGCTCCTCTCAGGCCTCCCATAAAGCTCTCGGATGGGCGCCCGTAACGGCGTCCAGCTGTTCGGCAGACGCATCTGCGGTCAGCACAAATGCAACTATTTACTAGCACTTCCCTAAACAGGTCATTTACAAGCTACGGAAAAATGTAAACCGTCGTTTCACTGGGAGGTCGGAGTTGCAGAACGGATTAGCTTAATGTGTGCATCCTGCAGATATGACTCACAGGAGGTCGTTTACGGTTATCGCCGTCTTTCTGTTTTTTATTACCTGAATAAAACACTTCCTAATAACAGCGGCTTTGTACTACAGGGTGTGTTAGGCTGAAAACAGAAACAAGCACATATTCTAGAGAGTTAGAGAGAAATGTGTATTAATTATTTATAACTTCACTATAAAAGCTTTTATACCGCAACGCTGCTGAATTTCTGAGAAAGGGACCCTGTTCAAAAGGAGTTTCCGGAAACAGTCATTCTCATTCACTCATTTCCTGAACCGCTTGATCCTGCTAGGGATCTCAGCCGATACCGGGCGAAGGCGGGGTACACCTTGAGCAGCTCGCCAGTCCATCACAGGGCAACACACACAGCCGTTCACACTCACACAATTTGGAACAGCCAGTTAGCCTAATGTGCATGTCTTCGGACTCTAGGAGGAAACCGGAGATTCAAGAGAAAACCCAGGCACGCCCGAGGAGAACGAGCAAACTCCACACAGTAACGTCCTCGCCAAGCACAGGACTCGAACCCAGGACCTTCTTGCTCTGAGGGGGACGAGCTAACCGCTATGCTACTGTGCCGTCTATGATAATGCTAATGCTCCAGTGTTCTAATAATGTCAACTGTATGTGTTTCCACTGACTGATCATTTCCGATGAATACAGTTGGCATGGTGGTGTAGTAGGTCCTGGGTTTGAGTCCCAGGCCTGGGTGTTTCTGAGTGGAGTTCGCATATTCTCGCCATGCATGCATGGGTTTTCTCCAGGTGCTCCAGTTTCCTCCGACAATCCAAAGACATGCACATTAGGGTAATTACCTGTTCCAAATTGTCCCAAGGTGTGAGAGTGAATATTTGTGTGTGTGTGTGTGTGTGTGTGTGTGTGTGTGTGTGTTGGCCCTGCAATGGTCTGGATTGCATGGGTTTCCACCAGGTACTCCGGTTTCCTCCGACAATCCAAAGACATGCACATTAGTCTGATTGGCTGTTCCAAATTGCCCCTAGGTGTGGATGTAAGTGTGAATGGTTGTGTGTGTGTGTTGGTCCTGCGATGGCCTGGATTGCATGGGTTTCCTCTGGGTACTCCGGTTTCCTCCGACAGTCCAAAGACATGCACATTGGGTTGATTGGCTGTTCCAAATCGCCCCTAGGTGTGAGTGTGAATATTTGTGTGTGTGTTGGCCCTGCAGTGGTCTCATGGTGTACCCCGCCTTCACCCAGAGTCGGCTGAGAAAGGCCTCCCTGTGACTGTGGTGGGTGTTATTTGTATCTCAGTCTGCCAGATGTCTCTGATTCAGGTTGACGCCAACAAAACAACAGAAAAGAAAACACACACGGCTTTATACTGTCATATAATCCATATGGTGTGAAATTACAAGGAAGACATGAAAAAGCTCTATTCTTTTCATACAGTCTTTTCAGACTGCATTGCCAAAGCCTGCTCCGTGGAATTTAACCACACACACACACACACACACACACACACACACACACACACACACACACACACATCACAGTAATACTGAGGGAATGCTAAACCAAAAATAAACAGCTGATGAGAAAATATGAACAAAATGAAGCACAATAAAAAAAAAAGAAGGCATTTTTAGCTCACTGAAAGACCTTGGGAATTTTTTTTTCTGAAAATTAAACAACCTGGCGGCACAGTGGTGCAGTGGTTAGCACGTCCGCCTCACAGCAAGAAGGCCCCGGGTTCGATTCCCGGGCTCGGGAGTTTCTGTGTGGAGTTTGCATGTTCTCCCTGTGCTTGCGTGGGTTTCCTCCGGATACTCGGGTTTCCTCCAACAGTCCAAAGACATGCACAGTAGGCTGACTGGCTGTCTGTCTGTCGAGCTGTTCAGGGTGTACCCCGCCTTTCCCCAGAGTCGGCTGAGATGGGCGCTATTCTAAACTCTGTATCCATTCAGCAACTGATCCTACGGTCACTTGTGGGCGGGGCCTGTTTACCATTTTCTTATTAGCTATACAGGAAGTATCTTCTAATGCTTACTAATCACTCCCTCACTCATTTCCCAAACCGCTTAATCCTACATGGGTCGCAGGGAGGCTGGAGCCTATCTCAGCCGACACTGGGTGAAGGCGGGGTACATCCTGAACAGCTCGCCAGACCATCGCAGGGCCAACACACGTACAGCCACTGACACTCACACTCACACCTAGGGTCAATTTAGAACAGCTAATTAGCCTCATGTGCATGACTTTGGGAGGGATGGAGGAAACCGGAGTACCCGGAGGAAGCCCAGGCATGGGGGAACATGCAAACTCCACCTCGCCGAGCCTGGGACTGGAACCCAGGCGCTTCTTGCTGTTACCAATTAATAACTTCGCCTCATGTGGAGCCACCACACAAACCAAAACTCCAACATCAGTATCTAATTTTTCTGACCGCTCAGCCTTTAATCGAGTTTTGTTACTGCTTCCTGTTGCAGAAGGCGACCCGGGTAATCATTTTCCTGTTATTCCGGCCCTTTTGCATCATATTTCCTCCTCATACCTTTTCCGTTCTTCTCCCTCCCTTCTTCTTCTTTTCCGCTCCATCTACCTTCAATTAAACCCAGCTACCTGAGCACAATACGCGTCCCCGAGCGACTTCTCCGAGACGTTGTGAATGTTTGGGTCTCGGTTTCCTCGCATTGTGCCGAGTGTGTATGAGAGCGGGGACGCAGGACGTGACCTGTTTCTCCCGAGGGTAAAAGGTCTCACAATGGGGCGATCTACTTTTATAAGAACAATAATGATACTTTTAAACAGAAGTGGGTGGAGCAAGCAAACGCTCGCTGGCTGGAGTGGAGAGGAATCAGGCGATTCTTGAGGGAACCCTGTTCATGAGCCAGATGTAATCTGAAGCTGCTGTGCCCAATAAAAATATCAGCAAAGTCAAGTGACCTGAAGTTACATCAGTACATAAATATAAGATGTGATGTCATCACTGGGGTGAGTGATTAATCTTCTGTTGATGGTTTAAGCGCTGGTGATGAGATCATGAGTTATAACTCTTCACGATAGATTTCAGTATGAGAAGCCAAAATACATAATAAAAGTCCTAAAATAAAAAGATATTTAATATAATACACTAAACAGTAAGAAATGAAACCTCTGGAGGTTTTGGCAGTCTCACTTGCTTCTTATTTTTGCATTAAATCCCAGATACCAAATACCAACAGATTTTATCTATTTATTTATTTGTTTGTTTGTTTGTTTGTTTGTCTGATAAGTGGTCTCTGATGTAATACACTACTTTCCTGATATTTTGATATTTTTATTTTACTGAAATTTTACTCATACTGTTATGCATCGTAGTGCATAACAGTAATTGGCTGTGATGCATTGTAATGCTGATTGGCTGTGATGCTTTGTAATGCTGATTGGCTGTGATGCATTGCATGCTGATTGGCTGTGATGCATTGCATGCTGATTGGCTGTTATGCATCACGATTCTGATTGGCTGTTATGAATCATAATTGGCTTTATGCATCACAATGCTGATCAGCTGTGATGCACTCCATGCTGATTGGCTGTTATGCATCGCAATGCTGATTGGCTGTTCACTCTTTGGCAGAAACTTGTCCTTTTTTTATTTATTTAATGACTTTTACCAAAAACAACATCCAAATGGGGACTGCACGGTGGCGTACTGGTTAGCATGGCTGCCTCACAGCAAGAAGGTCTTGGCTTCGATGCCCAGTTTCTGGCGTTTCTTTGTGCAGTTTACATGTTCTCTCAGTGCTCGTGTGGGTTTTTCCGTGTACTCCGGGTTCAAAGACATGCACATTAGGCCAGTGGGCTTTTCCAAATTGACCCTAGGTGTGAGTGTGTGAGGTCTGAATGGTTGTGTTTGTGTGTACTGGCCTGCTATGGTCAATGCCTCCACGCGAGCCTAGTAGGATTAAGTGCGTCGGCAAATGAGTGAGTGAGAGTGAACATCCAAATGACAAGCAATTAGGATTATTTTATAGAGTATTTTGGGCAAAGTTTCCTCCGAGTACATGGCCTAAACATTTAAAACATCAAACAAAATAATAAAGTCATTATAAATGGAAAATATGTTATATTTGAACTTGATTCTGTCTGTTGTTGTGTCTGATATTTGTTGTTGCAATGAAAATGGTTCTGTTTAATGCTGCCCATGTCATTGTACCGTTTTCACTGTAACTGAAATGTTTTATACTTAATGATTGATTTTTTTACTTTTAGGCTGCCAATTTGACATCAGGCCGGGGACTACAGATAAAACTAGCCTTGTGGCTAATTCTGGCATATTTACAGTAATTTAGTATGTATTATTATATTTATTTAGTTACAGTCCTGGACACACTGGCGAAAATCTACACGTTTATTTATTTATTCCAGATTATTTATTCCAGATCTTTTTTTAAATCCCTTGCCAGCCTCACAGGCATGATGACCCCACGCACCTCAATAACAAAGAGAGCAGCAGACCCTCGATATCGGGTTTAAATAAGCCAGGCTCCACCTGCAGGATGTTCTAATCAGTGGCACCTAACCTGGAGCACCCAATTCCAATTTCATGGAAATTCCCTTGTTGTACTTCATAACACGCACTTCCGAGAGGTAACCGGGTGAATCTGCGAATGTTTAAATGTTGGCACTGAAGTAAATTGAAGCCACAATGAAACGTGTTAAATATCAGAATTATGATTCGTCCTGAAGCAGGATAGTAATGAATAACAGCGTTTACACCTACAACACTATCCGGTTCTTCCTCAGACTGCTATACAAACACACACACACACACACACACACAGCCGGATGCTCAATAGCCATGAGCAATTGCTCACTCAATGAGCGTTAAATACCAGAGGGATGAAAGTTCAACAATAGAGCGAGAGTGTGTGTGTGTGTGTGTGTGTGTGTGTGTGTGTGTGTGTGTGTGTGTGTGTGTGTGTGTGTGTGTGT
>JBCNYH010000005.1:14546677-14561403 GCA_039654325.1 Tandanus tandanus
CAAAAGTTCACCTGATTCCAATAAAACAGATATGTTACTGAATTCCAGTGAGTTCTGTTTCGTTACCAAGGCGAGAGTAAAAATGAGAGAGAGAGAGAGAGAGAGAAGGAGAGTAAAAATGAGAGCGAAAGAGAGAAAAAGAAAGATGTCCAATTTCCTTCTTCGCTGTTCTTGTATTACGAACATTATTATCAGCCGAGACGTGACAATATAAACCTAACATCATTCATCACGGGACACTGAAAGGGAAAAAGAGATCAAAACGAAATGACGTTGAAGAAGGTGGGAGGGAGAGAGGGGGGGAGAGAGGGAGAGTGTTAGAGAGAGATAGAGGGAGAGAGCAAGAGAGAAAGAGAGAGATAGAAAGAAAGAAAGAAAGAAAGAAAGAAAGAAAGAAAGAAAGAAAGAAAGAAAGAAAGAAAGAAAGAAAGATTGAGAGAAAATTTAAGAGAGGGAGAGAGAGAGAGGGAGAGAAAGAAAGAATTTGAGAGAGGAAGAGAGACAGTGAGTGAGAGAGAAAAAATAGAGAAGGAGAGAGAAAGAGAGAGTGTGTGTGTGAGAGAGAGAGAGAGAGAGAGAAAGAAAGAAAGAGAGAAAGAGAAAGATCGAGAGAGAGTTCGAGAAAGAATTAGAGAGAGATAGAGGGAGAGAGAAAGAGAAAGCGAGAGAGAGAATTAGAAAGAGGGAGAGAGAGAGAGAGAGAGAGAGAGAGAAAGAATTAGAGAAAGGGAGAGAGAGAATGAGAGCGACAGAGTGTGTGTGAGAGAGAGGAAGAGAGAAAAAGAATCAGAGCGAGAGAGAGAGAAAGTATTAGAGAGAGGGGGAGAGAGAATGAGACAGACAGAGTGTGTGTGAGAGAGAGAGAGAAAGAGAGAAAGAAAGAATTAACGAGAGAAATAGAGAGGGTGAGAGAGAGAAAGAAAGAGAGATAAAAAGAAAGAAATAATTAGAGACAGAGCGAGAAAGAGAGAAAGAAAAAATTAGAGAGATAGAAAGAATTAGAGAGAGAGAGAGAGAGAGAGAGAGAGAGAGAGAGAGAGAGAGAGAGAGAGGGAAGGTTTCCCCAGCGTGTCTCTATGCGGCGAGCGAACATTGTTATGCCACCGGATCGGTGTATTTATACACAGGGGCTGTTTTTCTTGTCCTCTGAGAGAAACAAGAATCCTCCACTTCACATGATTTCAGAGTTAGAGGTTGAACGTGCAGCGTGACGTTAACGTTCAGTTATAGCCGCAGCTGGACCGTAAACACTGTGTGCCAAGGTCGAGATGAAGCAGAACTACAGCCTGAAACATTCTAAATCCTCGTTCCTAAAGGGATAACGGATCAGCTTCATGCTATCAACGACAAAGGAAAGTCCACGGTTTAGTAAAAACGCACCAATAAAACGGGAACGCGAGTCTGGTTAAATGGTCATACTGGTTGTTGCTTAACCCCACCCACCCAAAAAATGCCACTATATAAATCTGCATGCTGATGTCTCACCCTACCATGAAAGGCTTCCATAGCATCCTTAGAAGTTGCCTTCAGTCGAAAGCCAGACACAAACACAAAGCCTGGAGCTTGAATAATGGTGCCTATTAGTGCTAATAAGTAACAGGTGTGAGTGATCAATCAAACGTGTGCAGGGGCTCATGGGAAATGTAGTCTGTGACAGTATGTTCAACAGAGCTAATAATAGACAAACTAGTTACGGACAGGGTGGCACGGTGGCGTAATGCTTAGCACATCCGCCTCACAGCAAAAAGGTCCTGGGTTCCTGTGCTTGCGTGGGGTTTCCTCCGGGTGCTCCGGTTTCCTCCCCCAGTCCAAAGACATGCACATTAGGCTATTTGCTCCAAATTGCCGCTAGATGCGAATGTGAGTGTGAATGTGCGCTGGACCTGCGATGGTCTGGCGAGCTGTTCAAAGTGTACCTGCCTTCGCCCGGTGCTGGCTGAGATAGGCTCCAGCCTCTCCGTGACCCTTATAGGGCTGATCGGTTCAGCAAATGAGTGAGATGAGTAAACATGTTGTAAATATAAAAGGCTTCCAGCCACCTCTGATGATGTAATCATTCGCCCGCTGCCGTGATTCTGTAATAGAGCTTTACCGAAAACACTCGAAGGCAAAAGGCTCAAGGGTAAAATCAACACGAACGCTATAAAGAAAGACAAAACACTTCGGCTTGCATTAATTATGTAACCAGGAAAGTTCACAAGGAACTGCAAAAAACAATCAATATTGTGACTCAGCAAAGAAATTCAAAATGGCTGGAAGTCCTGCTGAGGAAGAGAGTATAGACGGGTAGAAGAGGTCACGAGCCTGGAGGCTGAGGAGCAAGAAACCAGGAAGACCAGAACAAAGCAGCCAATCATCTCCCATTAACTGGGAATTCAAGTCAAACACTTAATATCTATTACTATAGATAGATCTCTTTGTTCTCATAACACGATACAAGCAAGCCATCGAATCCTAAAATAAAATCAAAACTAATTATCTAGCCATAAAAACACAAGGGCGCCATGAGACGAGACTATTACAGCATTTAATGAAGCTCGAACTGCGGCTGCTGAAAACCAATCAATCCTCAATCAATCTTTTTTTTTTATCTCCTCATAGTTTCCGATGTCCCGAGCACCGACTACGCCGTGAGTGATCGGTGCTGTCTAGCTGCCAACGACAGAACACCAAGAGTTATCAAGGAACTGAGAGGAAACACCAAATAAGGGCGGGGCTGAGTCGGACTATTCGATGAGCACCTCTAGATGGATGATGAAACGCAGTCGTGCTAGTGGCAGGCACCGAAATCAATATGAGTTATGAGCTCATCTATCATTTCAACTTAATATCGGAGTTTGAAATCTGTTCCGGGACCCCAAACAGGAAATCATGTACATCCCACAGAGACTAAGATCATATTCCCACCCAGGGATGGACTGTACGCATGATATGAGGCTTTAAAATACAAAAAAGCAGATCTGAACTGTAACTGATTAAGGGGTTAATGATAATGGCTTCATATCCATCCATCCATTCATATATCCACCCATCACTCATTCATCGTCCATCTGTCCATTCATCATCAATCTATCCATCATCCAACCATCATTCATCCATTCATCGATTCATCATCCACCCATTCATCGTCCATCTATCCATCAATCTATCCATCCAACCATCATTCATCCATTCATCCATTCACCCATTCATCATCCATCCATCTATCCATCCATCTATCCATCCATCCAACCATCATTTATCCATTAATCATCCACCCATCCATCATCCATTCATTCATCCACCCATTCATCATCCATCCATCTATCCATCAATCTATCCATCCAACCATCATTCATCCATTCACCCATTCATCATCCATCCATCTATCCATCAATCTATCCATCCAACCATCATTCATCCATTCACCCATTCATCATCCATCTGTTCATCATACACCCATCCATTCATTCATCTACACATTCATCATCCATCCGTTTATCCATCCACCCAGTCATCATCCATTACACCATCATCTATCTGTTCATCTGCCATTAATCTAACCATCCATCCAACATTAATTTATCCATTCATCAATTCATCATCCATTCATCCATCTATCCATCCATCCATCCACCCATCCATCATTCATCCACAATCACTCTATCCATCCATCCAACCATCATTTATCCATTGATCAATTCATCCATCTATTATTCATCTATCTATCAATCCATCCATTATCTGTCTATCATTCAGTCTCCCAGCTGACTTCGGGTAAGAGGCGGGGTTACACCCTGAACCACTCACAACAGACTGCATTAAAATATTACTTAGATAAATTACTAGCAATTACTAGTTAGAATTTGGTCAGAAATGTCCAGCAAGTAGAATGAAATATTTCGTGGTCCAGACTCTGTGTCTCGTAAGACGTTTGAGGAAATAGAAATCATCCACATAGTTGAGATGACTCTCAAACACCCACAGAATGAAACACAGCTGTAGTGGGATGGCCAAGTCCCAAAAGTCACATCCAGAAACTGCCAAACTAAAGAAAGAAAGAAAAAAAAGCTTCCCACAGAAATACAGCATGCCATTTAACAAGCATGGAAAAGCCACTACAGCTGACCCGTGGTGGTAAAAATAAAAGTCTTATGTTTTACTTTAATAATTTAAACCTTTTATAATTACATCATAATGAGTCCTCAGGGTACTCTGGTTTCCTCCCACAGTCCAAAGACATGCACGTTAGACAAATTGGCTGTTACAAATTGCCACTAAGTGTGAGTGTGAATGGTTGTGTGTGTTGCCCTACGATGGACTGGTAAGCTGTTCAGGGTGTACCCCACCTTCGCCCAGAGTTGGCTGAGACAGGCTCCAGCCTACCCACGACACTGGTAGTATTGGTAGTTCGTCAAATGAATGACTGAATATTTTTTAGACATGATACATTATTTAGATCCACAAATTTGTACTGTGGCTGCTGGAGTCTCAATTCCAATTGGTCAAAAGATGTGACCTCAAATTTCTTGCAGCTGACAAAGACAAAAGCGTCTTTGTTTACATGTTTACATTCACTCATGTCATTTCAAAGAAAGATTTCCTTATTTTCGCAAATGCATGATGGCAGACATTTTGGCTGATATAAATAAACCAAAAAGTCCTGCACACGCCTCTGTCGGTCACTGCTGTAGAAGGTAAGTGTTTCTGCGCAGACAGAGAGGAAGAAGTGTGTTTATTTATTTATACTGGATATAAAAAGGAGATAAACATAGCCGTAGATGTCCCACGCACTGACATCACTTCCCTTAAACAGAATGATGGATGAAACTTCCGTCTCCATAACTGCCCCAGGCGTGTGGAGAGTGTAGATTTACTCCGAGATTTGAGGCTACCTTTCTGAAATTTTTAAGAACAGCACTGACCTGCACCAAAATATCGAACACCTTAAGTAACTTATAGAAGCTCTCTCATTCAATGGGAGATGTCCCATGTCATGACCACACCATTTAGCAGAGCTCCATTGGAGGTCAGACTCTGTATACCTCTGTCCCCTTGTCTCTTTGTCACAATGTCCCGCTAGTGTGTCACATGTGCATGGTTGGAATAAAAACCTGCACCCACACCAGCCCATTTTGGATAAGATTAAACACCCCTGACCTACAGTACCACTACCACCCTGGGACATCCTACCTGCAGAGCTTTACACACTGCTTCTAATTTACTTTCTATACCAATTGTCCTCTATGGGTCACAGGTGAGCCTGAGCCAATAGAAGCTGATTTTGGGTGAGAGTAGGGGTACACCCTAGAGAGGTAAGGTAAAAAGGTAATTCTGTTGAGATTTTTACAACAAAGCCTACTGGCTCATCAGGCCGGACCGTATCCCCAGTTTCCATAACGTGAAGCGACTAGGAGTTCAACTCTTCCTGGATAGGACGCAGGTCCATCACAGGTTACCTTCCAGGTATTTTTAGTGGTACCAATTGGTACTGCTGGGTGGACACTTGTTAAGCCTAGCAGACTGGGGGGGGGCTCTAGCAGGGATTTGAACCTCTCAGTCATGAGCCCAGCGCCTTAACCACTACACCACCACCGGCTCCACACCCCCCACAGGTCCCCAATCAATTGCAGGGCAGAAACAAACAACAATTTACACTCACGTTCACACCTATGTACAATTACTGAGTAGTAAGTTGAACCAATATGCATGTCTTTGGACTGTAGGAGGAGACCAGGGCACCAGGAGGACACTTAGACAAACAGCTTCCTCAAGTGTTCTTTTGAGGAAGTTTCAGGGATCCATTGTTCTGCAAAGGTTTGTCTGGATCCAAGGAGCCCTAAAACTCAAACAAAGTCTTAAAGGATTGCTTACAATGTACATTTCCCATTTAAAGAGTTCTTTACATTGTCTTGGGCTCTTTACTTCATGTGGGAGCCCTCGCTAAATGGGAAACATGTAAGGGTTTTCAAATGCCAAGGGTCGTAAACTAAAATCTTTTTTTTTTTTTTAAAGAGTGACTTAAGGGTTCAGCAAGTCCTGGTTGTTACTGTGTGTTTGCTACTGGGGTTAGAGTGACTGAAGTTGTTCAAGTGAATATGGTGACCTTTCATAGTCTACAATTAAGATGATTATCCTGTACTTTTATAGACGGTATATTGTCTGAGAGCTCTGTAAAAAGTTGCCCAAGGCACCAGATGAGGGCCGGATGAGTCATAGGTCACATCAAGAAAGAGTTGCAAGGCAAGAATCAATTTCCCATGCCCTGCTAACAAAACCAGATCCAGATTCAGTTTGGTGTACTAGAATAAATCTGACTGAATCCTTTCTAGGAGTGGAATGGTGGCATAGTGGTTAGCGCATCAACCTCACAGCAAGAAGTCCCAGGGTCCCAGGCTCGGTGAGGGTGTTTCTCTGTGGAGTTTGCATGTTCTCCCTGTGCTTGTGTGGGTCTTCTCTGGGTACTATGGTTTCCTTCGACAGTTCAAAGATAAGCACTAATTGGCTGTTTCAAATTCAGCTGTACGGGGTGTACTCTGCCTTCACCCAGTGTCAACTGAGATAGGCTCCAGCCTCCCTGTGACCCTAGTAGGAGTAAGCACTAGGGCAAATGAGTTGGTGAGTACATGGTGCTCTCACATGATTTGCAAATTGCATCAAGAGGAATCCTGTGAGAGGAAAAAGAAAGGCTTGAATGCAATTTTGCTCCCACCTGGGTATCCTGGTATCAGTGTCAATGGTGTCTGCATGTTTTTTCTTGTACAAGGTCAATATTCTGTGTAAGTACAATCCATATGCACTGTTCGTCAGGGATTTGTAGCAGCAAATGCCAAATTTCAAGTTCATTAAGACTGGAAATAGCTGACCTCAGTCTCTAGCGGCTTTTAATTTCGAAATAAATTCTCTAGCTTCTGGTCTCTAAGGTAGCCACTCATTTAGAAACAAGGTCGCTCTAGCGTGTGATCTTCAAAATAGTTCAGCAAGTCAGCTTTAGTTTGGTCTGCTTAATCGGAGGCCTGGATCCAGTTATATAAACACTCCTGGGTGGACTGAACCACTTAAATCAACATGCCTGACGTTGCAACACTGGTCGAGTAATAGATGGGCAAAGCTGTAGAATTATACTACAAGGGAGTGAACTTTGATGCAAAAAAGAGTGCACGGATGAGCACAAGTTCAAACCAAGGAATGGAGGAATGCCCCTCGGCTGATTTGCTAACAGAAGCCATTCCAAATACCAAAGTGCATGTGACACTGTTGTGACCGAAGGGCATTACAGATAACTCGAACTGAAACGAGGCTCTTGCACAACTCCCAGGTTGTAGCGGATGGGTTAAAAGTGATGCTATATTTGCAAAGGAATCTGTGCTGCAATTTTAAAGTGTTATGTCAGTCACTAAATCAGACATCTGTTGCAATGGAAGCATCGAAAACATTTAGCATGAGAGTGACATATAACCATGGGGTGTGTAATATCTCATTTTCCTTTGCTTGACCCATGGGATAAGTCAGCAGGTTTTAAAAACAAAGGCCGTTACTCCCTGATCAGCAGCCAGAGGTGATGGATAATTCAAACCAGACAAGATTATCCTGAGGATAAAATGGTGCTGTCAATCTGATAATCTTCCCCGGCGTGATATAATCTTTGGGTTTACAGTTCTAATACCATGATTTACATGCTTTCACCAAGGCCACGCCAAATGAATATTCCACGGCTGCTTCTTTCTCAGCAGAGGAGATTAAGAGATCTCTGGGGAATGCATTTTGCTGAAACATGCCAAGTCAAATCCATTTGTCTTGCTACAAATAGGAACACCTCCCTGGCTTCTAGAGGCTTAAGAGGTAGAATATTATGATGCACTTATCACCTACAAGTTGAGGGCATGGACGTGTGGCTCTAGAGTAGTCGTCATTAGTCTGAGAATAGCAACGGATTCTATTGAGTCAGATTTACACCTAAAACACCTTCTGTCTTTGATATATGACCTGCTGGCCATTTTTATACTGAATGATATGCAAAAATGCTTATAAACATGTTCCACCTTCTACCATTCATAAATCATTTCTCTTTGAATGTTTATAAAGGCGCAGTCATTAGCACATCTACTTCACAGCAAGAAAGTCCTGGGCTTGGCAAGGGTGTTTCTGTGTGAAGTTTACATGTTGTCCCTGTGCTTGCATGGGTTTCCTCCAGGTACTCTGGTTTCCATCCACAGTCCAAAAGCATGCACAGTAGGCTAACTGGCTGTTCCAAATCGCCCCTAGGTGTGAGTGTATGGTTGTGTAAGTATTAGGCCTGCGATGGCCTGGCAAGCTGTCCACGGTGTACCCTGCCCTCGCCCAGAGTTGGCTGAGATGGGCGCCAACCTCCCCACAACCCTAATTAGGATTAAGTGGCAACTGGTAGGTATGCATAACTAGTACAGTCCATGATATAATGCTCAACTCAGTTTCATTGTCAAATCATTGATAGAGGTTCGGTTTTAGCCTCATGTCTTATATTACTAGCAGCCATTATTGCTTATGGTGCTAAAGGAAATGCTGCAGAAGTTATACAGCCTGTTGGCATCCCCAGGATGCACCACTATCATCCTGAAGATCACAAGCTCAAATTAGCCATCCATGGCCAGGAGCCAATGAGAGCAAACTGGCTGAACTCTTGAGGAAGGGATGGCATATGTTTGCTTCCTGATGAACATTAGCCAATTAGCATCTGAGTTTATGCATACAAGCAGGCGGATCGCACTTTCCTCTAAAGTGTGTTAGGCTGTCCCTGAATATTCAGCAGTTTGAAAAAAATGTGGTCAGCTGGCATCATATGCCTTGGAGAAAGCTCTTCCTGGTTGGTTGTGGTCGTGTGTGACCACCATATGGAAGCTTACTTATTGGGTGGAAATTGGCAAAGACTAGAATGGGGAGAATCGCTTAATCGTTCTAGGTCCGCAGAGAGGCTGGAGTCAATCTAAGCCAAGTCTGGGCAAAGGCAGGGTAAACCCTGAAAACCTTGCCAACACACACACACAACCATTTACACTCACACTCACACCTGGGGCATTTTAGAACAGCCAGTTAGCCTACTGTGCATGTCTTTGGACTGTGGGAGGAAACCAGAGCTCATAGAGGAAACCCATGCAAGCATGGAAAGAACACGTAAACTTCACACAGCATGGCACTCAAACACAGGACATCATGTTGCTGTAAGGCGGGTGTGCTAACCACTACGCCACCATCCTGCCCAAATGGGTAGAACATCAGGAGAACCCCATCACCACCACCACATGCACACATACTTAAAAAAAACTTTCTAAGTACTGTCAATTTCAGTACAACAACTCAACTCAGTGGCACATCATTTCCAAATTATCAGACTGACACCCTGAATCAACAGACTACAATACCCCTATTTGCAGCAGTGCCAGGTGGGATCTTTCCCATTATCACCTTCTACATGAAGTGCTCTGAAATCCTGCATCTCGTCCACCATTGAGTCGTCGACGTGAACATGCATTTTCTTTGCCCACATACTTCTCTGGCTTTTCATTCGGCTGAGAATGAAAGAGCTTCATTGAGTTCACCTTCTGTGAAATCCTGTTATCACCTAAACCCCAATGGTTCGAGTGTGATTTTTCAGATCCGTGTTATGAAACTGTGAATGAATGAGTGCTTTTGTATCCTATTGTTATGTGTTATGGCTCCTTCATGGCACTGCTGCTAAAAGGAAGCAGGCTGTTTTAAGCTAAAGGTGTGCACTCTGTCACAGGCTTACAGTGAGAGAATTTAATAATGATATTCATCCCTTCTGTCTTCATCTAAAGGGTTATCTGTTATAGATGGAGCTACTGGACAGAACAAACGAACATCATGCCATCCATGACATCAACAATTAGAAGCAACGGTGAAGCATGATGATGTTTGTACTGATGATCTTGCTGATGCTGATTACAGTAAACATGTGAGAAGTGAAGGTGATGAGGATTATGATTACGATCATGAATACAAAACCAATGATGATGGTGACACCGATGAAGGTGATGGAGACTGTGGAGAACATGATGATGCTAATGATGGCTCTAATAATGAAGGTAGAAGGTGGTTGTAGGGAGTAGGAAGGTTGTGTAAAGGTGATAGTGGTGTATTGGAGATGGTGATGACAAAATGATGATGATGATGATGATGATGATGATGATGATGATGATGATGATGATGATGGTGAAGACAATGGTAGTGTGGAAGTGAGTATTTTGATCATTATGAAGATGGTGAAGGTTGTGGTGGTGTTGAAGAAGATTGTAATTGAAGAAGCTAATGATAACATGATGATGATCACAGTGATGATGATGATGACACCGACAATAAAGATGATGATGGTGGTGGTGGTGGTGTTTGTAATGATCAAAGTTTTGGGATTGTTGAAGATGATGACCAGGAAAAATAAAGGCTGAGGACGATGGTGGTGGTTGTGTGCTCAGAGAAGATGAGGTTGAAGATTAGGAACATGGAGATAATTATTACTGTGGAAGAGGAGGAGAAGAAAAGAAATAGAGGAAAAGAAAAAGGATGATGATGATGATGATGGTGGTGGTGGTGGTGGTGGTGGGGTACAGGTAAAAAAAAATAGAACAAGAGGGAAAGGAAGAAGGAAAAGAAGATAATGTTGGTGGTGGTGGTGGTGAAAAGGTAAAGACATAGAAGAAGATGATGATGTTGATGATGATGATGAGAATGATGATGATTATGATGGTGGTGGTGATGATGATGATGATGATGATGATGAAGATGATGATTATAGTGGTGGTGGGGCAAAAAAATAGAACAGGAGGGAAAGGAAGAAGAAGGAGAAGAAGATAATGATGATGGTGGTGGTGGTGGTGGTGGTGGTGAAAAAGTAAAGAAATAGAAGAAAAAGAAGAAGATGATGATGATGGTAGTGGTGGTGGTAAAAAGGTGAAGAAGAGGACGAAGAAGAAGAAGATGATGTTGATGATGGTGGTGATGATGATGGTGTGGGTGGTGGTGGAAAGGTGAAAGAGAAGAAAAAGAAGAAAAGAAGATGAAGATGGTGATGATGATGATGATGTTGAAGATGATGATGATGTGATGATGACGTGGTGGCAAAGAACAACAACAAAAAATGATAATGTGGTTTCTGGAAGATGATTAAAAAATTAAGACAGTGACACTGATGATGATGATGATGATGATGATGATGATGATGATGATGATGATGAAGATGGTAGTGGAGGCGAAGTACGGCAACAACAAAAAGATGATGATGTGGTTTCTGGAAGTTAATTATAAAAATGATAATGACAATAACATGATGGTAATGATGAAGATGATGATGATGGTGGTGGTAGTGGTGAAGACATCATCATTATCATCTTATTCCAATATTTCACACTTTAAACTGAATTTCTGTGAAATCTCTCTCTCTCTCTCTCTCTCTCTCTCTCTCTCTCTCCCAGGAACTCACGTCAGCGTAATCCGAGAGCAGATGCTTGTGCAGAGAGTCTCCTGATCTGTGAAACCTCTTCTTGCCTCCTGCTCTGTCCGACAAATTCCCCATAACTGCCGTCCACACACAATATAGGACACAAACAGCTCTGATTCTTGTTCCTCGTTTGCGTTTTCGCTCTTCACTCTCTCTATCCTCTCCCTCTTTCACAGCTTATCTTGTTTGAATCTGGGTTAAATGGGCTCCTTGGTGGGTTTGTGTTAAAATAGCCTGACCGCTTGCTAGCATGCTGGTGAGGTGCACAGCGCTTGTGGCTCAGAACAAGAGGACACAAATGATAGGATTCACGGGACTGGAAAGAGAGAGTGGGAGAGAGCGCGACCAAAATAATCCTTAAATCAATAAAGCTGGAAAAGTACGAAAAGAGAATCAAAGAAAGCAAGAAAATTGAAATTGTATCTTTCTCAGTGTTGCGCAGAATACACGTGGCGACATGAAGTCTCTGGCGTCTCCGTCATAGCGACATGATTTCTACAAAGGAGTGGAAATGAGAGCACTTTGAAATACGAAGCCGCAACCAACACGGAGCAGGTTGCAAACTTCCAGGCTGAGATTTACCGTCTAGATGACGACAAACAACTTCAAAAAGCCGCTATAATCCACAACACAACCTGTCATTCCTCCTCAGGAAGAGGGCAATCCTACGCCTTATCTCCTTCTTCCAGACTGAACAACAAACTCAGAAGGCATGAAAACAATCACATGACTATATAGCCAACATCCCATAATAATGGGATAATAATAAGGGCTGGCCGGTGGTGGTGTAGTGGTTAGAGCACTGGGCTCATGATCAAGACGTCGTTTGTTCGAATCCCTGTTAGACCCCCACCATGCTAAGGCCCCCTGGGCAAGGTCTTAACCACAAGTGTGCCTCTGTCCACCCAGCGGTATAAATAGATACCAGTAAGAAATACTGGGAAGGTAACCTGCACTGGATTAGTATCCCATCCAGGAGGAGTTGAACTCCTAGTCGCTTCACGCCACAGAAACCGGGGATAACCTCCAGCTCTGATGAGCCACTCGGCTCGGTTGTAAAAAGCCCGACAGACTTACCTTACCATAATAATGCATGCTAACTTATCCCATGGGTGGTGCAGTGGTTAGCACGTCCGCCCCTGGGTTCGAGCGTGCTTGCGTGGGTTCCCTCTGGGTACTCCAATGTCCTCCCACAGACCAAAGACATGCACATTAGGCTAATTGGCTGTTCCAAATTGCCCCTAGGTGTGAGTGTGAGTGTGAATGGTTGTGTGTGTTGCCCTGCAGTGGTCTGGCAAGGTGTTTAAGGTGTACCCTGCTTTCTCCCAGTGTCGGCTGAAATAGGCTCCAGCCTTCCTGCGACCCTAGGATTTATTGGTTTGGCAAATGGATGAATTGTTCACACTCACACCTAGGGGCAATTTTGAAAAGCCAATTAGCCTAATGTGTATGTCTTTGGACTGTAGGAGGAAACCAGAGTACTCGTAGGAAACCCATAAAGCACGGGGACAACATGCAAACTCCACACAGAAACGCCCTCGCCGAGTCCGGGACTCGACTCCAGGACCTCCTTGCTGTGAGGCGGACATGCTAACCACTGCGCTACCATTCCACTACTACATCCTACAACATAATACAGCCACCTTATACTTTTCCATACAAGGGCGTCTATAAAGAACAGCATCTAAAAACACCCATTTCTCCTTGTTGATGTTTCCAGATGTTATTTCCTCTTCTACTCAACACAATTTCACCTCTATATCCGGTAACAAAAACCCTTAGGGGGGAAGAACAAATGCAATTAGGCATCTCAGAGGCAGGAGAAACTTGTGCATGGGTGACATCAATAGGGTGAAATATATATACACATACACCAGACCTATTCTGCTTACACGATTGTTACGCTATTGCCGCATTGCTCTAGCTCTCTCCTCTCTTACTTATTTTCCCTCGCAGAGACACTGCCGCCTTGGAGACAAGGAAAGAAAGCGGAATCGAATTAGAGCCATGGATTGCATTACAACACTCCACCGGCCCACTGCACCAGTCCACTTCCACCACTTACAGATCCTTACACCCGCTTTCACTACAGCCGAATATCATTTTCTTTCATTCATTCATCAATTTTCTAAGCCACTTAATCCTAATTAGGGTCGCGGGGAGGCTGGCACCCATCTCAGCCGACTCTGGGCGACGTTACACCCTGAACAGCTCGCCAGGCCATTGCAGGGCAACACATACAACCATTCACACTCACACTCACACCTAGGGGTGATTTGGAACAGCCAATTAGCCGACTGTGCATGCTTTTGGACTGTCGGAGGAAACCGGAGTACCCGGAGGAAACCCACACAAGCATGGGGAGAACATGCGAACTCCACACAGAAACGCCGCAAGCCCGGAAATCAAACCCAGGACCTTCTTGCTGTGCAGCAGACGTGCAACCACTATAACACCGTGCCTCCACATTTTATTTATTTACCTTTAATCAAATTAATTACAGATGGATAGATGTAAATAAACTGAAATGACACAGTAATTATATAGGCAAGTTAATACACCCAAAGTGCATCATCCTTATACTTCGGTTTCCTCCTATAGTCCAAAGACATGTACAATAGGCTAACCGGCTATTCCAAATTGCCCTAGGTGTGAGAGTGAGTGTGAATGGTTGTGTGTGTGTTGGCCCTGCAATGGTCTGGGGAGCTGTTCAGGGTGTACCCAACCTTCGTCCAGTGTTGGCTAAGATAGGCGCCAGCCTCCCTGCGACTCTATGGGATTAAGCGGTTCGGCAAATGTGCGAGTGTTTCCATTTAATAATAATAATAATGAATATCGAGACAGTTACTGACTATTATAATCACCGACATTTGTTTGTCGGTCTGTTTGTTTGTTTGTTTATTCTGACCACACCCATGCACAGATTTTCACCAAACTTGGTAGGGACCTTACCCCACCTAAGGCCCAGAGATGATTTGATTTTGGAATGTCAAGGTCAAAGGCCAAGGTCAGAGCAAGGTCACCAAGTTTTGGAGGTATGAGGGTGGGCTGAAAACTTCATAGTGATCCAGCACACCATCAGGATGAGAGCTTCAATACCAAGAGGGTCCAGGCGCTGCAACACCAATGGAAGAAGTGTGACATCCTGAGGGAGGACTAGGTTGAAAAATAAACCACATTTGGCCAAATTCAACCAGTGTATCATGGCCCACATATGATCTTTTCAGCCCACTCTTGTAGAGTGTTTATAACTCGA
>JBCNYH010000005.1:14569102-14583659 GCA_039654325.1 Tandanus tandanus
TGTGTGTGTGTGTGCGTGTGTGTGTGTGTGTGTGTGTGTGTGTGTGTGTGTGTGTGTGTGTGTGTGTGTGTGTGTATAAGCACAAGAAGGACACTGTGAAACAGAGTGAGGGTCAGACTGAAGGTTACCAGGTCTATTTTTCTTGCACAGATCCAGAGATTAACGGTACTGACGAAGCGCTAATCTGCACAACTCTACATACGGAGTTATTAAGTCTTGCTCTAACGCTAATGCTAATCACAGTGACTTTTATCCCCTTAATAAAAGCTCATTACATCAGTGATGATCAGGAACATCAGCGCACGATGCACTTTATTATACAAATGAAAAATGGGTTTGTGTCTGGGTTAAAGGTGCACTCTGTGTTTTGTTTTGTTTTTTCAGGATGCTGTGTGTAAATATTACCAGCTCAAGCTAGCATTGCCTAAAATCACTGACTGCCCCTTTAACAAGGTGACCAGTCTGATAAACACATGCATTAACTCAATCCAGTACATCAGTATTTATCCTTGTAATCACAGTGAGATTAAAGGGCGACTTTAATCGTCTTAGCCAGGCTTATTAAAACTCCATTACTCGATGTAAACACTTAGCAATGGCCACTTTAAAGATTTAAGGCCACGCCCACTGTCTCTATTTTCTAAGTGCTGTATTCTGATTGGGTAAACTGTATCATGTGACCAGCAGTAACGATAAAAGCATCACAGTATGATATCTTGTGTCCTACATAGTACCTTGTACACTACCAGCATCAGAGTGCATTATGGGTATTCTGTGCCCTCTAGAGTGCATCTGAGACAAACAGCAGCACTAGGTGTTGCATTTACAGTCTAGTATAAACCCACACTTCATTATCAGAATCTTTGTTACGATTTTATACATTTTACAGGGATCCCATCTCGGCCAAGTCATTGCAGGGCCAACACGCACGCAACCATTCATGCTCACACTCACACTCACACCTAGGGGCAATTTGGAACAGCCAGTTAGCCTAATATGCATGTCCTTGAACTGTGGGAGGAAACCGGAGTACCCGGAGGAAACTCCACGCAAACATAAACATGCAGACGCCACACAGAAACGCCCCCCAGGACCTTCTTGCTGTGAGGCGGATGTGTATTTCGTTACCAATTCCACAATATTGTATATAATGACATTTACTAAGATTCCCACAAGCCACAAAATATTCAGCAGTCTAACTAAAAACCGTCATGTTGGCAAATTTGAACATGTCTTGGGGTTTGTTTTAGGCAGTTTAGCGCCTAATGATGTGTTGAGAGCGAATGTTTACTTGTTCCTTCATTCCAACAGCAGAGGGCGGTGTTGTATCACAAAGGAAACGCAACCGGGTGAAAAAGTTCAGCCCCAAATGAAACATGCTGGATTTTCCAGTTATCCCAAACTATTTATCAGGGAATTTGCATGTGGATACTTTTCTAAATCACACACACACAAGCCGCTTAATCCTAGCAGGGTCATGGGGAGGCTGGAGCCTATCACGGCCTGCAGTAGGCGAAGGCAGGGTGCACCCTGAAAGGTTCAGCAGACCACTGCAGGGCCAACACACATACAACTATTCGCACTCACATCCACAAAAAGTGCATGTCTTTGGACTGTTAGAGGAAACCGGAGGAAACCCACATAAGCACGGGGAAAACCCACATAGAAACACCTTCACCAAGTCCGGGACTCGAACCCAGGACCGTGCCGCCCTTTGCTAAAACAGAACGAATACTTTCAGTTCAGAGGAACTTCACCTAGTTCTTAGAACTATTACAGGAAGAACGGGTTCTAACAAGTTCCTAGAACTGTTTAGTCCAAAAGCCCGTTATAATCAAATGTGTTATCGAACATTAGGCCACACCTCCTACCTGATACTGCTCACAATTGACACTCTTTCTACATTCGCACTCACTGGCTCACTCATTTGCCAAACCGCTTAATCCTACTAGGGACGCAGGGAGGCTGAAGCCTATCTCAGCCGACACCAGGTGATGGCAGGGTACACCCCGAATAGCTCGCCAGACCATCGAAGTGCAACACACATAACCATACACACACGCTCACAACAGTTAGCCAGTTAGCCTAATGTGCATGTCTTTGGACCGTGGGAGAAAACCAGAGTGCCCAGAGGAAACCCAAGCAAGCACGTGGAGAACTCCAAACCCAGGAATCGAACCCAGGACCTTCTTGCTGTGTGGCGGACATGGTAACCACGAAGCCACCGAGCAGCCCACTCCTTCTACATATAATAAATAAACGCTTCCTTCCAGGAAACCTCACCATGTCAACAAAAGCGCCCGCTATACAAGTCCATGTGTAAAGCTGTTACTATAGAAATGATATTAAAACAAGGACATTATCATCGATCTGTGAGGGCAACAGCTAGCTCCAGCTAACGTCTGCTAAAATCGCTTGACTGCGCCTTTAAATCAAACCCATGTCTGGTGTTTGGCTTTATGATCACAGTGAGGTCAAAAGTCAACTTTGTCTCCTATCAGCTAAGTCTGCCGTTCAAGCTTAGTTTCCCAGCGTAAACAATTTGTTACTATAGAAACCGTGGCATATTAGAATGACGGCAATAATATAAAGCTGTGGAGTGAAGTTGTGGGTCTTATTGTTGTTTTGTCATCCTGTACTTCCTGTAGGAAGATGCGTCCGTCTGTTTGTGCTGGTGGTGCATCGAAAAGGAATGTGTGTGGTGTGTGGTGTGTGTTGGGTGTTGGGTGTGTTGTGTGTGTGTCAGTGAGACAGAGCTGCAGAAATCCCCCTGTGGAAATTCTCACCCTGCTGTTATCTGTACAGATAAGAGAGAGAAGATATTGTCTGGGTCACATGCACATCATGGCATTTCTCATGCCTTTCCCACGACTCTCTCAGTGGATCACGACCTCTTTCCTGATATCTGTTTACCGTTTATGGAAGGAGTCTCCAGTGTCAGTGCTTTGGGACCGTCAGAGATAAAGCTGGAACGTGGACAAGTTGGAATAGCGAGTTTTTTCGGGATGCAGAAAAAGTCTTTAATCTGAAAGCCTTTTAGTACACCTGTCTGTCTGTCTGTCTGTCTGTCTGTCTGTCTGATCCTCTGTCTCCCTGCCTGTCTGTTTGTCTGTCCATTCATTTGTCTGTATGTCTGATTATCTGTTTCCCTGTCAGTCTGTCCCTCTGTATATCTGTCTGTCAGTCTATAGGTCTATCTGTCTGGCATCCGTCTGTCTGTCTGTCTGTCTCTCCATCTGCCTGTATGTCTGACTATCTGTTGGTCTGGTCGTCCGTCTGTCTGTCTGTCTGTTTCTCTGTATGTCTATCTAGGTTATTTGTCTGTCTGCATGTCTGTCCAGCTGTCTGTCTGTCTGCAAGTTATCGCTGCCTTTTTGATTGATGTATTTACAAGTTTTTCGATTCACTGTCTGGTGTGTGTGTGTGTTTGAGTTTCTGTGTGTGTGTGGATTGTAGACATTTAATATTGACCTCCAGTGACTGCTCCGAGCCACGTCGTTCAACCACATTGATCAGCGTCTGCAAGTTCTTTCAGTTCTACAGACTCGCTGCTGCTGCTGACCTTAATGTCCTCACCACTGAGTTCAATCTATCGACGTTTGGGCTTTGGTGATTGTGACGAGGCCGCTTACTGCGTTATGTGTTTAATTCAGTATAGGTCTGAAAGTAGCCTCTGCATGCGCCAAATAAAAGTCTGAGTTTTCTAACAACAACTTTCTATTTCATCACTTTATACTTCATTTCTTAAATGCTACAGATTAACTGTTCACGTCACGGTTCCCATGGCAACCACGGCGGTTTATGTTTAGTCTTGCTTCCGTCTCTGTACCGTCAATAATTTATCACCTGAATGTATTCACCTGTTTTGTGCTAAACTACTAACATGTCCATGAACATGTTATCCTCACTTTCCATTTCACACCCATGATGCACTGGGCTTCTGTTGGGTTTCATTGTGGTTTCTGTAACAGTGTATGTACAATCAGATTACAATTTGGTGTGGGGGTTTTTTAAAGAGAGAGAGAGAGAAAGAGAGAGGGCGGGAGATAGATAGAGAGAGAGACAGAGAGACTAACAGACAGAGAAAGAGATAAATAGAAAGTGACAGACATACAGAAAAAGAGAGAGATAGAGGAGCACCACTCACCCTCTTTTAGCCGGAGGTGTTTTAGGAAGAGAGGATTCTGCAGGACGTTACAGCGACCAGGTTCATCTTCCCTCGTCACTAACATCAGATCTGTGTAGATGAATATAGTCACCTGAGAGAGAGAGAGAGAGACAGAGAGAGAGAGAGACAAAGGAAGGGGGGGGGGGGAGAAAGGGAGGCATAGAGACACACAGAGATGGGGAGAAGGAGAGACAGAGAAGGAGAAGAAGATAGAAAGAGAGAGACAGAGATAGAGAGAGAGTAGGAGAGAGAAGGAGGGGGAGACAGAGGGAGAGTAGGAAGGAGAAAGGAACAGAAATGGAAAGAAAAAAAGAGAGGGAGGGAGAGGGAGGGATAAAGACAGAAAGAGTGAGAGGCCGGGAGAGACAGGGATGAGGAGGGAGAAGTGGGGATGAGAGAGAGAGAGAGAAGGAGAGGGAGACAAAGATAGAAAGAGGGAAAGCGAGAGAGTGAGAGGGAGAGAGAGAGAGAGACAGAGATAAAGACAGAAAGAGTGAGAGGCCGGGAGAGACAGACAGGAGAAGGAGTAGGAGGGGGGGTTGGGGGCGTTGTCGGTTGATGGTGGGGCATAAAAACATGACAGAGATGGAGTCACATAAGAAAAAAGGAGAAAGAAAGAGGTAGAAAAGAGAAAGACAGAGAGACTTTGAAACCTAAACATTATTGGAATAAATTATCTACAGTTTTAAGCTACTTATATTAAATACATTTATAGCAAAAATCCACACAAACACTTGTTTATTCAAAAACACACCGTGGCATTAAATTAAATCATGCGCTGATCATACCGAATATTTTCTCACACATCTGTTCAGTTCTGAAAATCCTGCACGGATGTCAGTCATGGAAATGTCTTTCTATTACTCCGCACTGGGCTTCGATGAGTCCAGAATGAAATCAAACATAACGCTGTTTAAGCCGCAACACTGCAGTTATAACACCTTAATAAATACTCACTCAACTGCAGTGACACGAGGATACAAGGCTGAACCCAAACAAAATGAGCCACGCCCTCTCTCCACAGCTGGCTACCTGACTGAGCCATCTGAGATTTGGGTTTGGCAAAGGTACTCGATGGATTCGAATAAAGACGAGCGGGAACCTGCAGAAACGCTCTGAGGACGCGGGAGGGAGTGCTGGCGCTACGCCACCCGTTTCAGCCTCTTCTGGAGGACAATATTGGAAAAGAATGCCTCATTAAGTTCCCTGATTGCGTGCCAGTGTGGTTTGGGTTCAGTGGAAACGGCGATCGGATCTATTCAAGGCCAAACCGTCATCTCCGCAAATTGTTGGCTCCCTTTCTAAAAATGAGCAGAAGTGAAAACACATATAGTGAGTGATGGATCTGGAAATTAAACAAAATGGGATTCAGAGTGGTTTGTATGTTTGTATAATTTTCCATTACTTTTATATACATGTATCATAGCTCATTAGTTCGCTCGTGGTCCATGGTTCGATGGTTTCCTCATGTTCTTGTCGGTTTCCTCCACGTTTGGACATGGAATGGTTCGGTATTTTTATTTCACTCACTCTCCAAATCGCTTAAAGTGGACCTGTGGTGAATTAGTGTTACTACCTCTTTAAAACGATCACATATAACATCAGCGGTTCCTTCCGGAAACATCGGTCCACACCCGATTTAAAAGTGTGACTCTAGGCATGCTCACTCGGAGACATGTTGCCTTTCTGATTGGCTGTTCCAGCCTGGCAGTGACGCGAACTCGTTGGATCGACTGGGCTACGTCACCGATCCCGTACATCATAACACATTATCCGTCCGGTGCTGCGCTGCACAAACAACACGTGCAGAAATCGCGGAAAACATTTCTTTGTGTTCCTAAACCGACTGACGAGCCGGCAGAACGTTAGCTGCGTGAGCCATTTTGGATTTACCGTCACGCTCATCTCCGGTAGCGTTCTCATCCTCAGAGTGACTAGAATGTTACGTCTCACTGTCTCCACAAGAGACGTCAACCCCGCCTAACGCGTTGACGTCACTTCTGTGGACAAATGATAGCTAAGCTGCTAACGCCAGTAGTACCATCGCTAGTAATCCATGGGATAAAATCACCAGTTTTGTGTTTTTTATGGTCATTTATGTTAAAATAAGTGTCTGTATCGCTTAAACATGTTACACACATGAATTATACTGTAATGATGACCGATATCGCTACTCTTTAACCCTATTAGGGTTGCGGGGAGGATGAAGCCTATCTCAGCCAACACTGGGTGAAGACAGGTTACACCCTGAACAGCTCACCAGACCATCACACACACACACACACACACACACACACACACACACACACACACACACAGACACATTATTTGAAACAAAACTTAGGAATTAATTACTGCATCATGTTTCCGTTGATTTAAACTTCCTGGATCAAAACAGGCCTAAAGCAACGACGTTCATGCTGTGTTTAATTACTGCTTTGTGCTGTGGTTGACCAGCGTAGAGATAACATCATAAGATAAAAGTGCATGATTTCCGAATAATCTGGTAACATCTTTGAGCTTAAATGCCAAACCTTACTCATGCTTCACATTTAGAGCTCTGAAAATAAATAAATAAATAAATAAATAGAATATGATGAAGACACAGGTTCAAACTGCTGTATTTATTCTGTTCATCCGGCTGAAAGGTGTGTGTTCTAGGACTGTTCCTGTAGCAAGCAAATAGAGCGCAGCACAGTCATGAGCTTGCAGCCGGAGCGACCGGTAACCCTTCTGAGTCGGTGTGCAACATGATGTCAGAGGTGTCAGCATCAGGACTTGTGCTACACATGTTTATGTTTGTGATAAGGTGCTTGCCATGCTTGCATCACCACCAACAAATTCACTACAGACCCAATAAGCAATCATCAAATTCTGGGGAAAATTCTGGAAATCAGCAGCTCTGACCCTGGAAATGCTTCCGTATATCTACAGCAATAAAGTGATGATTTTTTTGCGGGGTGTTTGTGTGTCAAGGGGGGGCGGAAACGTCATCCCCTAGTGATTATCCTACCCTTCTTGATGTGCCACTCATTTCACGGCCACAGGCATCCTGAAGCATCTCAAGGGTCTCTGCTGCAAATCAGAAATGTGCACGAACACGGGGTCACAATAAACCCATGTAACACAGACCCTGATATTGACAGCATGATGTTATAATGCAGTCTTTGGACAGTCGGAGGAAACCGGAGTACCCAGAAGAAACCCACGCAAGCATGGGGACAACATGAACATGCAAACTCCACACAGAAACGCCCTCGCCGAGCCCGGGACTCGAACCCAGGTCCTTCTTCCTTTATTGCCTTCTTACGTTATCTAATTATTTATTGCTAAAAAATATATATTTTTAATACGTAAAAAATATATATAAAATAATTGAATTGCCTTTTTTGGAGCAGAATCATCAAGGATGCAAATTTATCCCGGGAACACAGCCCGGGAATGCAGTAACACACTCCACTCATTACCAGTAAAGTTTTTTTAATGTCATTTTAAGCTTTGTACACGACCCCGAATCCCCCCGGGCCCCCACCCCCCAACTCCCCACCTTATACCTACGCAATAGCACTTTCACATCCTGCGTTAAAGCAACAGTCATACATGTACACACACATTTACCCACCCACACTCACACCCACACACACACACACACACTCACACACACACACAGTATGGTACTGAACAGCCCACTTTCCCAATGCACAGAAGAATTGGACGCTGTGTCCTTATCGTAATCAAGATTCCCTTTAAAACCACCCTAATGACATCTGATTACCAAAATCTAAAACGATAATACCTGATTAATGGCGCTTAACGTGTGAAACTCTTGGGTCTTTAAGAACGTCTTCGGTGCTAAGAAAGGAACCATTTAACCCATAGACGTGGAACAGTGTACACAAGCATTAATGACGTTTTTAAGCGTCCTTGGCGTAATGATTTATAAGCTAGAACAATGCGCACGGCTTCCTTCGCATGTTACATTTGATGTGGTTTCTGAACTGAGAAAAATCGTAAGGTTCTTGTGGTTTGCGTGTGCATGAAAGAGGAAAGACAGAGGCTCTGTGTGTGTGTGTGTGTGTGTGTGTGTGTGTGTGTGTGTGTGTGTGTTCTATGGAACTCTTGCTCAGAGCCTCAGTGCTAACAAAAAAGGGAAATTCCAACCTCACTTTAGTTCATCATCTAAACTTGTTTATTTTATGTTCTGTTTGTTTGTGTGTTTGTTTGTTTGTTTGTTTGTTTATTAGAATTAATGCTTCTTGAGCTTGGTTTAACCAAACAAGGGAGGTTGAAATGAAAAAAATGAATAAAAGAAGGATAGAAATGTAATAAGATGTTGCACAAACAGCAGCTAGACATCTCAGAGTACCGTCTGAGTGGACGTGGCTTAATATTCTAATGAGCGCTGATTGACATGATTGATGTTAAAGAATAGACTGGCAGAGGACTACCCGTGAATCAATGTAAACATTCTTTAAAAAATAAAAGTTTTATTTTAAGAATTAGTAATAAACTATTTATAACAAAGTAAGTACAACGTTCATTAATTATAGACTGCCTCAAGGTTGTTCTATCTTTTCTACATCGTGTCTTTTAATATTTTAATAAACACTGTTAAATGTTTTATTAAAGAAAAGTGGCAGAAAAAAAACCCAGGAATCTAATCTTAGCACTGCATGTTATACGGTTATATTAATAAAATGTTAATTACGAATACATTATGCAAAATGTATTCTAAATAATTTTTAATTATTATAAATTGATCCCATATTACTTTTATTAAACCTGATGATAAAGTCTTGTCAAAAAATTCCACCCGTTTAAAATCCAAACACAGGAAGTGATGTCACTCTTTGATATGACATCTTTATCATTTTAAGTATTTTACTTTCATTATTAAATAATATATATTTTTGTGCACTGCTGTAATGAAAAAATAATTCTAGTAAAAAAAATATTATTTTTTATGAAATTATTTATTTGAAATTTTATTTAGATTATTATTAGTAGTAGTAGTAGTATTTGTTTGAAATAATTTAATTATTTAGAGTAAAAAAAATCAAGTAGATGTTAAATGTGGTTAATATGATATTTAATTCTATGCAATTTATTATAGCTCACTGTTACAAAGCATTAGATTTGCTTTTATTTAAATTTTTACATTTTTAAGATAATACTACAGTAGAATCTATTTACATTTTTTATTCAAATAATAATTAAAATAAAATTATTAAATGTATAAGGTATTATGATAAGACAGGATTTTTGTATTGAAAATAATTGTTATTATAAAATCCTTAAGGCTATAAAGTGTCATGGAACCAAAGAAAACAAAAAACAAATATATATATATAAAATTATACAAATAAATTAAAATAATGTTCTCTTAGACTTTTTAATAATATATTTTCTATATTAAAAACAACAATAATTGTTAAAATTGACGTTATTTGTATAACGGCATCAAGTGGAAAGAATCGGGGGAGGGGGAAGGGGAAGAGGGGGATTTGGAAGGTGTTTTGTGATTTTTTTTTCCCCCCTTACTGCACATCTCCATGACATCAGAAACAACACGACCAAACACCATTACGAAGAGTTAGATGTGAGGTTAAGAGGACCTGAGCTCTGCCTGAAGCTACAACAAAATGAGAGAAATGTTTCAGTCCAAACAAAATGAGGAGACATTGACAGAAATACCGTTCACTAGTAAGATGATTACGCATCGTTAGAGTGAAGCGGAATTGGCTCGTGATGGTAGCTAGCTAACTAGATGCTCTTCCCTCCATCCTGCTCCTTTGCTCCTCAGCACCGTAACGCTGATAAGCTGCATGGATTTCCAGTAAGAGCAGTGAGTTTACATCACTGAGCACCAAACTCTCCTCAACAACAACAAACAGAGTGAAAATACGGACAAAGAGAAACGCTGAAGAAGAGCAACGCTGAACGGGAAAAGGTCGAGATAACGCTTACTCAGATGTCACGTCTGATTGATGGGACCAAGAAAAACGCTAAGTCACTGATATTAGCGTGAATTATATCTCACTATGACTTACTGACCACACCGAGCAGGATGCAACCTTCGCCTCATTTTCTTTTTCTGCTATCAGTAAGATGACGTTAACGTATCTCCTCCGCTGTTCACTCATTTCCCAGTAACTACCGGAATGAGGCTCGGGAACTGAAGCAGACAATGCGGGGCAGGAAGTGGGTGAAATCTGCACTGTCAAGAGATACAATAAGACGTGTATTAGACTTTCGGGAATTCTGGATGAAAGTCTGGGCGGGACGGTGGCGTAGTGGTTAGCACGTCCGCCTTACAGGAAGAAGGTCCCGGGTTCCAATCCCGAGCGTTTCTGTGTGGAGTTTGCATGTCCTCCCCGTGCTTGATTGGGTGTCCTCTGGGTACTCCGGTTTTCTCCCACAGTCCAAAGACATGCAAATTAGGCCAACCGTCTGTTCCAAATTGCCCCTAGTTGTAAGTGTGTATGGTTTTGTGTGTGTGTTGGCTTCGCAAATATCTGGTAAGCTGTTCAGGGTGTACCCTGTCCTGGGTCAGAGTTGGCTGAGATAGGCTCCAGTCTCCCCGCGGCCCTAATAGGATTAAGCAGCTTGGCTCATTATTCAAATATATGCAAAAATACCCTGCCGACCTTCAGAGCCATGAACACATAAGATCCCAGCTGATGTTATTTATACACTATAGGGTGGATGTTTTGAATGGGGTTTGGAAGTTAAAGTCTGGATTAAAGCCTGTCTAGGACTTGTCTTGGACTTATTGGAATTTGCATTCAGACTTGTCTTGGTCTTGGCTGTTGGTCTCACCAAACTATTCTAAATGGCTCCAACCATTTCCAAAGTCCAACTGCCTTGAAAAACCTGAAAAAAACTTTCTCTTTTAAAAGACGGCTCTCAGCCTTGACTGTGTCTCTCTCATTTGGACTCGATCTTGACTTGGACTTGGGGTTCACCATTTTGGCCTTTGACTTGACTCGGAGTTGACCTCACTGAACTTGGTGTTGACTTGAAGTCAAACCTCTCTGGACTTGATCTTTACTTGGACTTGAAACCTCTTGGATTTAGTTTTGACTTGAATTGAAACCTGTTTGGACTCAATCTTGACTTGGACTCAAAATTCTTTGTAATCTGCCTTGACTTGGACTCGAACTTTTTGGACTCAGTCTTGACTTAGACCCAAAACTCATTTGACTTCATCTTGGCTTGGACCCAAACCTCTTTAGGACTCTGTCTTGACTTGAACTTAAACCTCTTTGACCTCAATCTTAATTGGGCTCAAGTTTTTTTTGACTCAATCTTGACTTGGACTCAAAATTCTTTGGACTAAGTCTTGACTTAAACTCGAACCTCTTTGGACTTGGTCTTGACTTGAACTTGAACCTCTTTGGACTCAATCTTGATTTGGGCTCAACTTTTTTCGACTCAGTCTTGACTTGGACTTAAATGTCCCCAGTAGTCTGTAATAGTCTTGGTATTGGACTTGCCTTGGACTCAACTAAAATGGTCTTTGCTAATGAGTGAAGAAATTGATTTCCTTCTCACAAAATACCAGGAAACAGAAAGCAATTACATTCCCGGTGACTGTTTTATGATGGAGTAAGAGGGGGCAACAATGAGGGAACGGCATAACTATATTACATGGCGCACCTGTTCTTTAAACAGTTTTAGTAAGAACACAGAGCACAGAGTTGAAATATTAAAGCTGTCCTGCTATGGTGGAATTTTCCAGAATGTTCTGCTGTTCTTACTGGTTCTTCTTCATGCCATTGTGCAGTACATTACTCTTCACTCTGAAGCTGCGAGAAAGTACTTTAAATGATATGTACGCATCATCCACATGATCGTCCACGCGTTCCCTGTCGGCTCTCCTCCGCAGCGTGTAACGGGGTCGGAATAAAAAATTTACCTGTGTCGGGTGCTAGGTGGCTTCTTTATTGTTGACAAAACAGTTTGTTCACAACACTTCACACACACACACACACACACACACACACACACACACACACACACAGGATACTTCATTATCAGCTCTTACCTTGATGGAGAGATGCTTGCTTTCGTGCAGGATCATCTCCTCGGTGATCAGGAGCGTTCTGGCTGGGCTGCACAGGTCCAGGGGCTGTCGAGATAATCAGAACATCTCTAAACAAAGTGCTAGGATTCAAGATGCGAAATAAATCAGTGTTGCATCAATAAGCCACTCACACACGCTATATCCATAGTAAGAACGGGAGAGACTGTGCTGTAGGTGGAACTGAACTGAACTGCAAACTTGCTCTAGTGCTCTTCAGCGGGCGTTTACTCAACCCCCACAGTACAGCACGCGCTGGTGGGCCGAGCGGTTTGAGAAAGCAGCCTCGACCACGCTACGCTAAAAGCACATGAGCATAGTGAAAGAGTGTTACAGCGTTTGCCACATCCTCCTTCTGGAGGCCGTCTAATGCATCATAGAGCTCTTGGTGTGCACAGGAAGCTAGCTGCGGGGACGTTTCTTGAGACCCTCACACACTTGCGGTCTGGGAAGAAAGAATGCAGCTCTTGAGTCTCTTAGAGCAAATCGTTCGCTCAGTCTAACAACTGCTGACCAATCGTCCAGCGCCGAGCTGTTCAACTTTATCTTGGTGTAATTGACTCGAAGTTAAATTGCGTTTGGAAAGGAAATTTAGGAGATAATGGAGTTAAGGGAATTTGGTTGCGCTAATCTGCAGCTGATTGGTTCGGAATTGAATTTAAATGAGTTTTACATTTCAGAAAGTAAAGCGCAGGCGAGCATCAATCACAAAGTCGATAAGCATCGAATCACGGTCTGTTTGATATCTAAAACTATGTTGTAGTCGGGGGCCCCTTGAGGTGTAAACACGAACAAAAACAACAATAACAAAAATCACAACTTTGAGAATCACGGTAAAATCCGGAATGTTCTGTGAACTGAAAGATGAGACGTTAGGTCCCAGACTAGTTAGATTTCTCGTGAGATTAGTGACAACCACCCCGTCAATAAATAACAAAACACAGGGACGCTGATAATAAATCTGAGATCTCTTTGGTTTCATGCATTTTGGGACATTTCAACACAAACTATTCTTCTATCACATGATAGTTAGTGGTTTGGAATACAAATACAATGAGGGCTAAATAAGGTATTAATTGATTAATTAAGGCGTACTTATTAACTAACTATGGTGGCGTAGTGGATAGCACATCCGCCTCACAGCGAGCAGTTCGCGGGTTCGAGTCCCGGACTCGGTGACGGCGTTTCTGTGTGGAGTTTGCATGTTCCCCCAGTGCTTGTGTAGGTTTCCGCGAACAGTCCAAAGACATGCACATTATAATAAATGGCTGTTCCAATTTGCCCTTAGGTGTTTGTGTGGGTGTGAATTGTTGTGCACGTGTTGGCCCTGTGATGGACTGGTAAGCTGTTCACGGTGCACCCTGCCTCCGTCCAGTATTGGCTGAAATAGGCTCCAGCCTCCCTGCATCCCTAGTAGGATCAAGAGGTTCAGCAAATAAATGAAGAAATAAATAATTAACTAACTGCCTGATTAAATAAATAACTTAGAGACTGACTGCTAACTAAATAACTAACCAACCAACTAAGTGACTTGAAAGATTAAAGGCATAAATAATTGGCTGAGTGAATAACTAATGACCTAGGTAAACAACTGACTAAGTACTTGACTGAAAGAATGGCTGACCAGCTAACCAACTGACCGAGCGGCTAGCTATCCAACTAAATAATTTACATTTTAACTAATTGACTCAATGAACCAACTGTCTGACTAACTAACCAATTAACTAGCCAACTAACTAATTGACTGAAGTGAATAATTGACCAATGAACTAAGTAAATGACTGACTGATTGACTAACTAATCAGCTAAGTGAGTAACTGACTAATGGACTGAGTGAATGAATGCCTTAACAGCTAACTAACCAACCAACCAGTTGAATAATTTCTATAATTAATTATTATAAAATAATTAATTGCCCAAATGATTAACTAATTGAGTGACTGACTGAGTGACTGACTGTTGAATTAATAGTCTGTCTGAGTGACTAACTAACCAACTATCTAACTATCTACTTGGGTGACTAACTAACAAATTAACTAACCCAAAAATTAACTGAACTGCTATTTGCTATTTGAAGACAAACCATTTATGAAATCTTATAAATAAAAAATGATCCTAAAATATAACCAGCGTGTTTTGTATCACTGCTATATTTTCACTCCTTAAAGAGGTGTGTGTTCACATTTACCTTTCTAACAGAACGCGCACACACACACACACACACACACGCACACACACACACACACACACACACACACACACACACACGCACACACGCACACACACACACACACACACACACACAC
>JBCNYH010000005.1:14603645-14617018 GCA_039654325.1 Tandanus tandanus
GGGAAGAGATCCATTCGGTTTGCATGTGAGTCAAGAAATATTTTAGAAAGGGTTTGATACCCAGGATTGATCTCTCCTCAAACAACAACTCGAACTTCTCTTTTAACTCGCGAAGAATATTACACAGTCCCAGATTTCTGTCTTTCCTCTCTTCCTTTCTGTCTCCCAGTTCTCCTCAGTTCATACTCACTGTGTACACACACACACACGCACGCACGCACACACTACTCGAGTTTGACAGACAGAGTCACAAAGGAAGACTCTCACAAGCCGACTTCAAACACGGCGTGCAACCTGGAAAGCGTCAGCCCTCAGGAGCAGATTTGTGACACTCGCAGAGTGACGAACTTTAAAACAAGCGAAAACATCCTGATGTTTCTGACACGGGAAAACGGAGAACTGTGAGTTTCCACAGCGTTTCTAATATTTATGGTCGTCTGCCTCGAATTATTTACTCTATTGATAATCACAGCTGACCTATAAAGTCTTTGAAGCTACAACATCCTGAATCCATTACGTTGTCGTTGTTGTTGTTGTTGTTGTTGTTGTTGTTGTTGTTGTTGTTGTTGATGTCATGTGACATTCACACTTACGGTCCACGCTACAGACCTCAAGCGTTATGCACAAAACTAGCATGCATGCAATATTTACGCTTCATGCAAGTCGCCAAGTGTATTTCCCGTCCTCATGCATACTTTAAACTTTCATTCTCATGGATTTTCTTTATTTATGAGCGAAGGCGTACGAATAATATTTGAAGGTGTTGGTGAAATAAACAACGCTGATAAAGCCAGGGGTTTTGATCAGTGTTGTTGAACTCTTGATTCTGATTGGTCGAAAAATTAATCGTGCTGATTAATGTTTTATTGCAGGACTACTAACAAACAAATCATAAAATGCCTTGTCAATAGTTCTGTAAGGAGGAAGGAGTCTCCAGCGTCAGTGATCACTCTGACAGCATTAAAGGGAAGATCTGAAGCTTTTTCCCCTTTTCAGACCAATAAAAGTTGTTACAGTGTTCAGTAGCTGTGTTAGACGGAGCCAGAATTCAAATAACAAGGTTGGGGCATGTTTAAGTTTTCCCTCCTGGGTCCTGTTCATGCTGGCTGTAAACAAGCTTTTCGCCACTTTTTTTTTTTTGGGAGGGGGCACACTATTGCATCACACTGTTCTGGGCCTTCTGATTAGCTGGTCTTCCCCCACTGCTGGTATCTCTGCCCATCCTGGTCTGCAACCCACCTCAGAAAGGCAACCGATCAGAGCAGAGAAGGCACAGGTGGTAGAAAGACCATAAATGGGAGGAGGAAGCCAAACACGCACTCAAAATCAGTATTTCAGTGGGGAGGTGGGGAAGCAGCTTCCTGAAGTACTGTGGAGTTTTTTGGATTAAGAATCGCACTCTGGTGCTCCAATGGTGTCTAAAATGAAAAACAATATCTGACCTTTAATATGAATAAAATTAGATAATATCATGTCATTGTCTTTGCTTTTTTTTCCCTAAAAGATTTTACATTTTCCTCTAAATTAACATCACAACTTAACACCATCAGCTCCCGACGAAATCATCTTTTTTTCCCCAATTATAAAAACCCATTGAGTGGCATCAGACTGGCACCGAACCCTATTCAAGCACTCTTTTTCTTCCTTTTTATTGTCTATTCATAAAGATCGAGAGGAAAAACGAGGGAGGAGGGTGGCCTTTAACGAGCCCCGGCATGAAAGAAGAGCCCTGAAGCTCTCAAAAGCCTGACAGAAGGAGGGATCGGACACAGCCTTGAGCTCGCCTTTCTTTAGTCGGACGATCCACAGACCCTTGTTTTTTTGTAGAGCGGAGACCCGGTGAAAAGGAGCGAGTCTATAAAGCTGACCTGATTAGAAGAGCAAATCAAAGCAGAGACAAGGTCCACTTCACTAAACCATGCAAGCTGCCACCGAGAACCATTCCAGGGTGATTCATTACAGCGAGACTGACACTAAAATAGAAAAACAGCCATGAATTTGTTACAAATCTAAAATGTAGCCAGATGTTAAGCTAATACTGCAGTTACCTTATTGAAAATACGTCCGCTCTTCAACAACTCCGAGATCATTAGCTCAGTATGTCGTTCATTTTGTTAAGTTGCCCTAGCATGTTAGCATTTTAAGGTTCATTAACGTGCCGAAAAAAAAACACTCTGGTAAAATTCACGGGTTTTCAGATGCTGACAGACTGGTTCTACCCAGGCAGAGAGGTTCTAACTGGTCATAGTGGTTCTATCAGAGATGCCCTTTTCGAACTGGTCATGCTGGTTCTGTCAGTCCGGCTGGTTCTAACTTGTTCAGATCCGTTCTAGCTAGTCACGCTGGTCCTATCATTCAGGCTGGTTCTAAGTGTCCATGATGGTTCTAACTAATCAAACTGGTTCTATCAAGTCATGCAGGTTCTAACTAGTCAGACCGGTTTGATTGGACATGCTGGTTCTGACTGGTTGAACTGGTTCCAATTGATTGTCCTGGGGTTCCAGTTAGGCTGGTTCTAAGTGACCATAGTGGTTCTAACTGGTCAAACTGGTTCTAATTGGTCGTGCTGATTCTGATTCTTCAAACTGGTTCCAGTTGTTTGTGCTGGTTTACCAGTCAGGCTGGTTCTAATTGGACATGCTGGTTTTATCATTCAGGCTGGTTCTAAGTGGCCATGGTGGCTCTAACTGGTCGAACTGGTTTGATTGGTCATGCTGGTTCTGACTGATCGAACTGGTTCCAATTGATATTCCTGACTTTCCAGTCAGGCTGTTCCTAAATGGCCATAGTGGTTCTAACTCTAAACTGGCCCTAATTGGTCTTGCTGGTTCTGATTCTTCAAACTGGTTCCAGTTGGTTGTACTGGTTTACCAGTCAGACTGGCTCTAATTGGACATGCTGGTTCTAACTGGTTGAACTGTTTCTAACTGGTCATGCTGGTACTATCATTAAGGCTGGTTCAAACTGGTCAGATTGGTTCTAACTTGTCATGCTGATTCTTTGCTGATCAGTCTGGTTCTAGCTGGTAAAACAGATTCTAACCAATCGGTTTGGTTCTGGCTGGTCAGGTGGACACGTGCAGATTGGTTCTACATGGCCAGGAGTGTTCTAGTTTGTCAAACTGGTTCTAACTATCCAGAATGATTTTAACTGGTCAGATTGGTTTTAGATGATCAGGTTTGATTATTTTAAAGGGGCTTGGTTCACTTCAGGCTGGTTCTATCTTGTCAGGTCGGTTCTCGTCGGACAGATTTGATGCTTTAAGACTGATAACTGTGGGTCAACATTACAAATAGGAGAAAAATAGCACTTCAGATCTCACCGTCTTTGAAATTCAACCATTTTTAAACAACAGCTATAGAGAGCAACATGTCAGGATTAACTGCACAGCAAACAGATTTAGCTAATTATAAGATCCAAAAAAAAAAAAAAAGAAGATAGACACCAGAATAATAATATCTCTAACGATTTCCATCACAAGGTTTAGTTAGCCTGGTCGCTTCTGATTAATTCCTGGCTCTGTACAGTCTCTTGTCACATCCAGAAGAGTGTGTAAGCTGAAATGGACATTGCTATGAGGCCTCTGCTATTAAAATGTCATAACATACACTGCCACACTGTTATACAGCGAGTGCTTCAAATATTTTAACCAAGTAACACCAGTCCAAAACAGAGCGAACAATCGACCTACAGTCAGCCAGATGAAGTGAGGAATACAAAGTGTGCTTTAATTCTTCAGAGAAATTTTTTTAAAAAGTAGATGTGAGATTTTAATTAAAGATTAAGGGCAGATGATCACTGGAGAAAGTTTAAGTCTTAAATGAAGGCTTACAATACACACTACATATCAATCAGCCATAACATTAACACCACCTGACTTGTACACCGCAAGCTGAAATGCACCGGTGCCTTTCTATCATATCCAGCATGAAGAGTCTCAGCACTTTGTGCTACGGTAGCTCTTCTGTGCTATCAGACCAGACGTACTCGCCTTCACCAGTCTTCCCACATGCATCACTGAGCCCTGGGCACCCATGACCCTCATGCCAGTTCACTGGTTGTCCTTCACCGGACCTCCTTTGATAGTTACTTGCCACTGTGTACCAGGAACATGCTACAAGACCTATCGTTTGGGGCTGAAGAAACAGAGCCAGTCGTTTAGCCATCATAATCCTGCCCTTGTCAAAGTCACTCCTTATGCTTGCTCATTTTTCCTGCTTCAAAGACATCAACTTCTTCCAAGAACTGACTTTCTTTCCGCCTGATACATCCCACTCCTTAGCAGGTAAAGAGATAATCAACGTCAATCACCTCAGCTGTCAGTGCTCATAATGTTTTTAATGTTATGGCTGATCAGTGTAAATCTGACACCCTGGTGTATTATGTCATGTGAATAAGGCCTGGTTTATAACTGATGCATGACTTTGCATGTAGAAGCACTAGCAACACAAGCTGGATTGTTCATGTACTCGACTGAACACTTTCTGTACATCCAGGGATATGAATTGAAAGCGATGTCCTCTAGAGGGCGCTTTAGAGGCAAAATTGTTGCAAGTTAAGCGTGTAACACCGGCTTTAAAGACCCGAGGAACCTGAGGAAAATCGTCCCAGACGAAGTACAGGTTATATGGGTCAATTTGCAGTGATCCCCATGTAACATGTCAACTAAGAAAATTTTTGAAAACTTTGGGTTCGGAAACATTTTGTAAAGTTACGTTTTTGACTTAGATTTAAAGACACAACATGCTTTTGCGCAGAAAAGTGTTGTAGCAAGTTGACCATGTAGCAATGGGTTTAAAAAGTAGCGGTATTGGTCATCCTTACAGCATAATTTGTGTGTATGTAATACATTTAAGCGATTCAGATGCTTATTTTAACATAAATGACCATAAAAATCTCTATACTGGTCATTTTATTGGGCGTTAGCAGCTTCGCAGTTGTTTTTCCCTGGAAGTGACGTCAACACATCGGGCGGGACTGACGTCTCTTGTGGAGACAATGAGACGTCACATTCTAGTGACTCTGAGGAAGAGAACGCTGCCAGAGATGAGCGTGACGGTAAATCCAAAATGGTTTACGCAGCCAACGTTTTGATGGCTCGGCTTTCCTGTCATCAGTTTTTTAGGAACAAAAAGAAATGTTTTACGCGATTTCTGCACTTGTTGTTTGTGCAGCTCAGCGCTGGACCATAATGTGCTATGCTACACGGGTCAGTAATGCAGCCCAGCCAAATCAACGAGTTCATGTCACTACCAGGCTGGAACAGCCAGTCAGAAAGGCAGCATGTTTCTGAGCATGCCTAGAGTCGTAACACTCGTGCGCACTTTTAAATCAGGCGTGGACTGGTGGACTTGCCGGAAGGAACCGCTGATGTTATACGTGGTCTCTTTAAAGAGCTAGTAACACTAATTCACCACAGGTACACTTTAATGACTCATAACCCTGATGACCAGCAAAATGTTAGAAATGTTGTTCCTGGTGATGTTAAACACACAAACGAGTTCTGTCTTTATTAAAAGCTTAAACGTTTCTTATTTCGCCATAGCATAGCATAGTCATGCCATTGTTGTCATGAAGATCTGGAATTTAAATTTCAAAAATCTAGAAGAGTTTTCAAGGTGACGTTGTGTCTAAGAGTGTGTTCTGATGTCAAATGGTACATGGTGCTGTGGCTCCTAGTGTACACAGAGGCATTACTCTCGAAGAAGGCACACAAGCCATGCTCCAAAAAAAACGCAGGATTGGCGCGGCAGCCATCTTGGGTTCTCATATACTCATATATGTCGCTAAAAGCATGGACTGTATAACCCAGGATAAAGCCGAGCCGTGGTCACCTAGGAAGTTCCACATTGACTGTTGTGGTTCAATGGAAACAAAACCAGTAGGGTTTCTCTGCCACACTCCCTCCACCAGCACCAAGTGGAGTTAAGAGCTTTTAGTACGAAGTGAAGTGGAACGGAGGACAGCGAGCCAAGGGAGACCCTCAGCTCCTGACTCGTGCTCAGAGCTTCCCTCGTCAGCCCGAACGAGTCTCTGCAGGCCGGCTTAAGGACAAAGAGTTCATAAAGACGATGTGAAAGTTTTACAACAAAATAAGCTTCAGAGCGTTTTTCGTTCATTTGGTTTCTCTGACACACACACACACACACACACACACACACATACACTCTCTCTCTGTTTCTCCTCGCAGTGAACTCTTCCAAAGTTCATGCTCGCATGCTGTGGCATTGGAGCGAGTGAGTGAAAAAGCCCATTCATACACAAATTGGAGTTCGTTAATTGCTAAATGAAATCAGCTGTAATCCTGGGAAAGGCCTGAACTGAGACACAGTGAGTCAAAGCGTCACTTTTATGCAGCGGTGTTAACTTTAGCAGGGCGGACAAATAACAGCTCGGTGGCTGATATCTTCACAATGAAAAAAAAAACCCCCCAGAAATAACAAAAAATGCTGGATAATATATTTATTATAGGATTTACGATTATTGCATTGTGAGCTGTGTGCAACCGCATGAGTTTAAGATCAAAAATGGTAGGAAGGTCAATGATAATCACTTTGACGTGATCCAAAATATGTATTTGCACCAAATAGATGCATGGCGCATTATTAAGAAAATGATGTCATCACATTAAAATCCGAGAACTCCTCCTACTTTCCCAGGTAGCATTCTACAACTGCAATTGGACACAAGCACACCAACAGGTAACGATAGTGAGCTTTTATTAGCTAACTAGCATGCTAGTCGCTAGATGTAAATATTTAGTAATGTGATTGATGGTTGAGAGATGCTACGGATTATATTATATTTATTAATGTATAAAACTAGACTCTTCGCAGGACTGGAGTTAGAACACTGTGTTAACCTACATGGCTAAAAAAAAATTTATATCATGTGTATTTATGCACAGTCACATGCTGTGCATCCAAAAAGTGCTGTTTTTAACAATTAAATAAAACAACAATTTGAAATATAAAAAAATGTAAATGTTAGAAATAAGATCAAATTTATTAAAATAATTTTTAAATGACTGCCGTGTTAGCCTGCCTGGCTAAAAATAATTTTGTACGAGATATCCTTCGTGTACTCATCTACAGTGACATGCTGTGCATCCAAAAAGTGCTGTTTTACATTTATTTTAGATTTATTTTTAGATTCAATTGTTCACAATTATTGTAGATAATTAAATAAAAAGAATTAATTTAAAATTTTCAAAGATTACGTTAAAATTAAACTATTGAAAATAAAAGAAAAATATGAAAATATTTTTTTTAAATAGGCACCGTGATAGTCTGCATGGCTAAAGAAATGATGAGTGTTTTTATTTTTTAAAAATTATAATAAAGAAAGAAAGAAAGAAATAATAATTAAAAAAGGTAGAAAAAAATTATCAAATTTAAGCTTTACAAATAAAATTACAATTATATACATATATTTATATAAGATCATTTTAAAAAATAAAAGTATAAAACCAGCAGCAGATGAAACAAGTGCCTACCATTTTGCAAACCTATTTGATCCATGGTTCGGAAGGATGTGAAAGCAAACCTGTGATTATGAGCCCCGCCCCCCAAACAAGCCCAGAATTTATTCTTGTGGCCCAAAGTATAAAGGCGGCCTAAGTCACCAATCATTTCTGCATATTTCTTATAAATCTCATAAACATAGACCTATCTAAGCCCTTAGTGTAGGTATTGTATTGTTTCATTGTGAGATGCTACACTGACATGCTAGGCTCCCGGCACATGAGGTGTGTAGTGTACTTCACAGTTTCACACCTAAAGTGTGAAAATTAAATTTGCTTTAAAAAAAAACAAAAAAAAACTGCTGTTGCACGTAAAACCTATATATAGAAGAATAAAACCTGCTGTACATCATGCACACTCAGGTGTGTTTTCAGAAACATGCACGATTGAGAGGTGGACAGAACGAAAGTAAGGCCGGATCAAACACACACACACACACACACACACACACAAAAAAAACAACGTAAAAGTATATATTTTTTTCTTTTTAAAAGAGAAAGGAATAAAAGTGTGCACTTACCGTTTGGCATTGCATTATCTCAGGGCTGGTGGTGTCGGGAGTAGCAGCATGGTTCACATGAGCAGCCTCTGAAGGGATAAAGACAAAAGAGTCACGGGCTGAGACTGTACCCTTGGAGAACATCTCTGCATCTGTGCTTTCTTCTTCTTCTTCTTCTTCTTCTTCTTCTTCTCCTCCTCCAAACACACACACACACACAGAGTATAAAAAAACTACAAGTTTGTCTTTAGCTCTATAGCACTCTCATTCTTTCTGTCTGAGCGCAGAACAGAGGGAATTCCGTGAAGGAAGCGGCGCGGAGAGAAGGAACTCCACTCCTCTTTTCTCTCTCAGTCCATTATCTCCGAGTTTTGCGCGCTCCTGGACTGTTGCTGTGGAGACAGCGGCTCGGGCCGGCCGCAATGTCCTTTTAAGCGTTCCTCATAAAGGGCCGCATTCAGTCTGGGACACAATGCAGCGAGACTCCCTCACACTCCCTACCTCTCTCTCTCTCGCTCTCACACACACACACTCTCTGTCACTAGCTCTCACACATTATCTTTCTCTCATAGACAGTTTCTCTCGCTCGCTATCTCCTGCACTCTCTCTCTCTCTCTCTCTCTCTCTATCTCTCTCATTGCTTTCTTTTTCTTTGTGCCTCGTGTGATCCTGACACTTAAAGACACACCTTGTGCTTCCCTTGTTTATTGATTGATTGATTGATTGATTGATTGATTGATTGATTGATTGAATGAATCGTCTTTATTTTCTTCTTTAGTTTATAGCATAATATTTAAAGATCATGCCCCCTTGGCAATTTCTCATTTCATTAACCGTCATTCAGCTCTAACGGCGAATCATCGACGCCGGCCTTCTTTGGCAGTCTGCTGTAATGAGATTCTCTCTCCCTCTCTCTCTCTCCCTCTCTCTCTCTCTCTCTCTCTATTACAACTCAGGATAGGAGGTGAACATGAAGTAGATGATGTAGTAGCTGGGACAACCAGTGGGAACTTAACAATTCCACTTTAATCAAAAGTGGAGGGGGGACTCCCCGCAGCCTCAGGAGGTGACCTGTGTGGCCGCCATTGTAGAGGCAGGCATAAATCACCACGATTAAACCGCGAGACACGGAGCAACTGGCAACAGAGCATTACGAGCAACACTAACTCCTGCCAAGGAACACCCCTTAGAAAAAACACAGAGAGAGAGAGAGAGAGAGAGAGAGACAGAGAGAGGGAGGAAAGGAAGAGCAAAGAGAAGGATTTGAGGAAAAGTTGGAGCGCGTCCATGAAGCACATGCGAACTGGCCATAAAGCACTGGAGAGAGAGCAGAAGGAGTGGACGCTGTCGCTCTCAGCCGTCACTTCCACTCACTTCACACTGTGACTCTGTTGTTCTGCCTTTCACAGCTAAACCAACAAAGCCGTGATGGAGAGCCTCGGACGAAGGACGGAAAGCGGACGGAAAACAAAGCAAAGTTATTTTATTTAACCCTTTCTACAGTTTCTATTCCTCCTCCTGCCGCACTTTAATACTTTACAGTATCATTTCATCAAACCCCCCAAAGTGTGTGCAACCTTTTTGCTTTTTTTTTGTTTTTTTTACACATGCAAAACCAAGCAAAAGTTTTGGCACATCCGAAGAAATGCTGTCGAACGAAGAGACCGTCATACCATAAACAGTAAGAAATACAGTTTATATAAAAATACTAAAAAAGATTTCGTGTGGCATAGTAGTTAGCACGTCCACGTCACAGCAAGAAGGTCCTGGGTTCCAGTCCCGAGCTCGGCGAGGGCGTTTCTGTGTGGAGACTGCATGTTCTGCCTTTGCTTGTATGGGTTTCCTCTGGGTATTTCAGTTTCCTCCCACAGTCCAAAAACATGCACATTAGGATAACTGGATGTTCCAAATTGCCCTGAGTGTGAATGGGTGCGCATGTGTGTGTTGGCTCTGCGATGGGCTGGCGAGGTCAGTATTGTACCCTGCCTTTGCCCAGTGTCGGCTGAGATAGGCTCCAGCCTCGCCATGACCCTGGTAGGATTAAGCAGTTCAGCAAATGAATAAATAAATCAATGATTACAGTAAAGGACCATTAGGATTTAAAAAATTTTAAGAAATATAAAAGCAAAATTTCGGAAAGAACGCCAAGATATTCTGAAATCAAAAAGGCAAAAGCAAAAAACATTAAAGTGGTTACTAGTGCGAGCGGTTTTACGGGAAAACTGGAACAAGAACAAAACAAAAAGATTAAAAACGAATTATTGATGTTGTACGCATTCAGGGCTGTGATATATGAACCATGACGTGTTTCTGCGACGTCGACCCTGACTGAAACTGCATCCGTAATGTGCTGGCGGTCGAGAGGGAAAAAAAAACTGCTGAGTGTGAAACTGGGGCGGGGAAAAAACAGAAAGAGTGAAAACTTCAGCGCAAACTCTGTCTGTCAGGGGAACACAAACCGATACGTCAGTATAGAAGAGCTGGCCTGGTGCGTTTCAAGCCAACCCGAAAGCGAATTATTACGCTTCGGACAAATTATTTCAAAATGTGCAGAATTTCCAGAATTTTCCTCACTGTAATCCGGTATGTGCGAGTTTAATGCGATTAGGATGCCGGGAAAAACTTTCCCATGTGCGAAAATAAGAAACACGCTGAGATAATTTACTGCTCGAAGCCGTCAGACTGCGACTAATAAGATGAAAATAGGGCTTATTTTAAGAGCAGAACAGAACAATTGTGTTTATTTAGTGCACCTACATGAACAAAATTACATTTCCTAACATCCAGATGTGCAAAAAAAAAACAAAAAAAACATTAAAAACATTTCTGAGTTCCAAAAAAGATGTAGTCACACAGGACATGCTGTATGATGGCACTATCAACCATCAACACAAAACTCTTGTCCTTGTATCTTTGTGGGGACATTCAGTGACATAATGAGTTCCGTAGCCCCTTACCCGAATCCTAACCTCACACTCACTCACTCTTTTGCCAAACTGCTTAATCCTACTAGGGTCGCGGGGAGGCTGGAGCCTATCTCAGCCAACACTGGGCGAAGGCGGGATACACCCTGAACAGATCGCCAGTCCATCACAGGGCAACAACACACGCAACTGTTCACACTCACACTCGCACCTAGGGACAATTTGGAAAAAGCCAGTTAGCCTAATGTGCATGTCTTTAGACTGTAGGAGAAAACCGGTATACCCAGAGGAAACCCATGCTAGCAAAGAACATGCAAACCCCACACATAAACCCCCTCACCAAGCCCGGGACTCGAACCCAGGACCTTCCTGCTGTGAGGCAGACGTGCTTAGTACTACACCACCGTGCCGCCCACTTAAAACTAATTTCCCCTCAACCCGAAAACCAAGTATTAACTCTCAGACAGCCCTTTGAAAGACTAAAGACCTGCCACCATGCCCTTACTCTGTCGGTTTAAAACGTATTCCGGTCCCTAATATGTAGCAACTACAAGTACACCCTGCACACACACACACACACACACACACACACACACACGCACACACACACACACATAAACCCCGGCACAAGTACTGTGGAAGTCACATGAATGGAAAGGTCATGCCTGCATTACAGCTAGAGTCAGACGATCCCCCCACTCCAACCCCCAGCCCCCCAGAAGGCACAACTACCCTTTAGACTACTTCCCAGGCCTGCACTGGTGCATTGTGGGAGTGTTTTGGCCTGAGTCACTGACATTATGCCACTTCAGGATTTATCTTACGCAATGCTGGACATCTCCGACCCTGAGACGAGCCAGATATTTTCACGCACAGTCAACACATGTATCTGAGCCGCACATCGAGTAGTCAGGATGCGAAAGCTTCTCACTCAAGGTTAAATAGATTATACACACACATAATACAGAGAGCACGAGAGAGAGAGAGAGAGAGAGAGAGAGAGAGATAGGCACTGCGTAATAGCGTAATAGCGTCTTTGCACATTAAGATTGATCCGTCTGTGTATAAAGTTGTGATTAAATCTCTTCTGCAGAGTACAGCGACGCACTTATCTCTCTCTGGGAAGTATATGCTAAGCAGCCTCTTAAACACACAGTGCTATGCACTCGCAAATTATGCAAACAGCTGAATTACTGAAAATGCAGGCTCCAGGGGAAGAAAAGTCGTCTATTTGTACATTTACACACAATGGTGTGTGTGTGTGTGTGTGTGTGTGTGTGTGTGTGTGTGTGTGTGTGTGTGTGTGTATTTGTGTGTGTGTGCATGGGGGGCTGTGTTTAGTTTCAAATGAATCAGTGAACATTATAAATGTAAAGAATTAAATTAAGTTAAATAAATTGTCATCACTGCAAGAAGGCCCTGGGTTCAAGTCCCGGGCTCAGCGAGGACGTTTCTGTGTGGAGTTTGCATTTGTGTGGGTTTCATCTGGGTACTCCGGTTTCCTCCCACAGTCCAAAGGCATGCACATAAAGCTAACTAGATATTCCGAATTGCCCCTAGGTGTGAGTGTGATTGTGGATGGTTGCATGTGTTATGCCCCGCAATGGACTGCCGAGCTATTCAGGGTGTACCCCACCTTCGCCCAGAGTCGTCTGAGATAGGCTGCAGCCTCCCCAAACAGTGTATAGGGGATGTGAATCATTCGACTGCATGCACTGAAAATCTTGAAATTAACTCTTCCCGCTGGAAGCGAATGATTAAGAATGAGCATCGTTCAACTCAAAATGATTCGCGAACACTGACTCAAGTCAGTGAAGAAGAAACAAACGAATCTCAGCAATCATAGAAAAGATTGACCAAGACAAAGAGAATCTTACTTGTGTCCAAATATTTCACTAGTTTTGACTCTTTAAGCTATTACAGGAGTGAATCTCTTTCGGTCTAAATGATTCACCGACTCAATCAACAAGATAAAAGCAAATCCTTCTCAGGTGAAATGATTCACTGATTCAAACACAGGCTCATTAAAGAAGACAGAAGTAAATCTTACTCAGGTTCAAATGATTCACTGACTCAAACACTGATTCACTCAATAAGAGAGAAGCAAAAATCATTCAGGTTCAAATGATTCACTGATTCAAATACTGACTCAGTGAACAGGATAGTAGCAAATCTCACTCAGGTTAAATGATTCACTGATTCAAACACTGACTCACTTAACAAGAGAGCAGCAAAAATCATTCAGGTTCAAATGATTCACTGATTTAAATACTGACTCACTGAACAAGAGAGTAGGAAATCTCTCTTGGCTACAAATGATTCACTGACTCAAATATTGATTCACTGATCAAGAATCAGAATCAGAATCAGAATACTTTATTGATCCCGGAGGAAATTGTGTGCACACAGTTGCTCCATACCAAGTAA
>JBCNYH010000005.1:14630265-14641185 GCA_039654325.1 Tandanus tandanus
GAGAGAGAGAGAGAGAGAGAGAGAGAGAGAGAGAGAGAGAGAGAGAGAGAGAGAGAGAGAGAGAGAGAGAGTGTAGGCATTACACATAGTTATATACATAAAAGGGTGGGGTCGGTGGCGTAGTAGTTAGAGTGCTGCACTCATGATCAAGAGGACGTGGGTTTGAATCCCCGTTAGACCCCCACCGTGCTGGGCAAGGTCTTAACCACAAGTGTGCCTCTGTCCTCCCAGCAGTACCAGTAAAAATACTGGGAAGGTAACCTGCTAGTCGCTCCTCGCTCCGGAAACCCAGGATAGGTTCCGGCTCTGATGAGCCTGTAGGCTCCGGTGTAAAAGCCCAACAGACCTTATGTACATAAATCTGTGCTTTTGTGTTATATTCTATGTGACGAAATAAACAATATAAACAATATCGGTGGATTTTTACATACCTTTAGCCACATATAGCTACATTTCTGCTGTACAGAAGAGTAAAACACAAGTAAATTATCTAAGCCTCGGTTTCACATAGCCATAATTACTTCATGGTGGAGGATTTTGTGTTTCTTCTCGTAGTCATGAACCCGACACTTCCTTCAGAATACTTGAGTGCCAGGGATTTACCTTGAGAACCAGGACGGCATGGTTTCCATTCCTGCAAAGTTTGGTTGTGTTGAAATTTGTTGTGGGTCAAACGCCAGATCAATTCAAACGCAGTGTTTTTTTAATTGTCTACAGTGTCTATATTTCCTCCTCTATATCTTCCTCCGCCCTAATTTGTGTCAGACCGCCTCCACAATCTGCCAGAATGGTCACAGAATGACCACAGTAGTCCCAGCTACAGTTCTTATGAATCAATTGGATAATTGGACCAAACCCGTATTACTGATCTTAGCCGAGTGCGCCCAAATCCAGACCCGCGCCGTATCTGGATCCTTTTTCCTGGATTTGTGCCAAATGCCAGTACATCCGTGCCTTCTTTGGGCCGGTGTCCAGTTACTATTTGGGAAGGGATTGGCGGTGGGTGCGGAGCATAAACCTTTGTGAATGATGAGTCTTGACCAGCGTAGATTTGACACTGGAACTACCAACGTCTGGGTTGAGGGTATTAACGATTTTAAGAAGTACCAAACTGTCAACGTCAGCATGCTTCAGGATGATTTTAACCAGTAGATGGCATTTTTTTTCTCGCCATTTTAACTAAAAAGGATTTAAACGTGCTACAACTCTTTAATGATTTGAACTGGTGCTAGATAATCAGATGAAAAAACACGGATCCGCTACAGGACAAGCAAAGCAGCCAACTATTTGTCGCTAGCGTGTGGGAACATTTATTTTGAACCGTTTGTTGTGCTCTACAAACTGAAGTCAGTCTCAAAACCAGGAAAGTGTGGTGGCGATATATCTTCCATAAAACAGGGTAGCACTAACCTAGCATCATTTTGGCAAGCAAAATGCTAGCTGGTTAGCGCTCGGCTTGGCGGATGTGGTGTTATTTTAGCTACCTTTCTTATTAAATTTTGTCTTTTTGCTCAACTTTTCCAGATTATCTGTTGTAGCCCATGTGATGTTATAGCAGCTTAGCTAATGGGTTGTTACATAATGTTCTGTTTGGGGAAAAGATGCTCAGACATAAACGAAAACAGAGGCAGATTACACTGTTCAGAAAAATAACATACCGCTAGCATAGCAGAGATTAAAAGGCAATTTATTTTTAGCTACATCCCTCTCTCTTTCTCTCTCTCTCTGTCTCTCTCTCTCTCGCTCTCTCTTTCATACACACACATCTGTCTGTCTCCTAGCTCAGTCTAAGCCGCTCGCTGGTGAATAGATGTGATCACATCGGCCGGCTCGTGTGATAATCAGCTCTAAAAGCCTTAAACCTCACATTATTATTTTGTCCCAGTACAGCCAAGAAAAACACTGTGTGTGCAGATTTTTGCACAAAGAACTCAGATACACAGGAGAAAGAAATTTAGAATAATTAAATTATTTCTAATGCCATGTTGGAGAAATTAGCATCATTTGTAGCTAACACAGATTTATACAAAGCTAATGAACCTAATAAGTAAAGAAACCACGTAGCCTCCGGGATTTGTACATGAATACCATCTCGTGTGGCTGTTGTTCGTGTTTGAGTTCAGTGATGTCACTTTATCCATATTCATAGATAAGATTGTGTCAGAAACCACCAACACAAGTCTGAGATCCTGAACAACTCCACGCGGTTTGAGACGAGTGGGTGAAAATCCAGGCGTGCGTATTGCGTGATGATGATGAACTTCACCACTATGTGTTAGCTACGTTAGCGTTAGCTTTAAAAGATACTAAACACGGCGTGACTATGACTTTTTTTCCAAACTGTGTTTCGAATCATTTCAAATCAGATCCAAATCCAATCCAAATGACTCTGATCCGAATCGATTCGATCTGTGTCAAATTCTACCCAGACAACACAACGAGATCGTCCGAGGCCTATCAGAGCAGGTGAGAACCCGACTGACTGCAGAATAACGGAGGAAGTTGGAAAGATAAAAGTGAGAGGCGGGGGATGAAGCGGATGACAGGATGAAGAGAGGGGAAACTTCCTGTGATACCCGTCCTAAGCTCCTCATTAGCAAATGAAGGCAATCAAATATTCATTCAGCCAGATGGCAGCCAAAATAAGTGCTGTTGCGCTAACATCGGGCTGCTAATCCTCGCTCAGAGACAAGAGCGCGACACAGGGGTGGGCTGGCAACATGGCCGTCAGAGCGCGCCTCGGATTCTATGCTATCTTTACTATTGCAATCTGTTCTATTCAATTCTGTTGCACTCTATTCTATCTTGTTTGTATTTAATTCATGTCCGAAATATTCTATTTTATTTTTATTCTATTTCATTAAACCAAATCCGATTAATCTATTATATAATAATTATTCTCTGATAGTGAGGTGGATATCACTGAACAGTCCATGAGAAGGAACATCGGGGGAATATTGAGCAATATCCACCAAGCCTCCATCGATCCATCCATCCATTTATCGCTGCTAATCTGAGTTCAGGTTACAGAGGTACCAGGTCTAGGAGGGAGACTCACCTCCCCAGCGGCACTCTGCAGATCCTCCTGGGGGATCCCAATGCATTTCCATCCCTCCCACGAATTCTGGGTCTTCCCCAGGGCCTCTTCACATTTGGACGTGCCTGTAAAACCTCTACAGGGATGCGTCCAGGAAGCATCCTAATCAGATTCCTGAACCACCTCGCCTGACTCTTTTGATGCGGTGGAGCAGAGGCTCTACCCCATGTTCCCCCCATATGTCCGAGCTCTTCACCCGATTTCTAAGGCTGAGCCCAGAACCCTCCAAAGAAAACCGATTCCCGTCTCTTGTATCCGCAATCTCATTCTTTCGGCTGTTACACAAATCTCATGACCATAGGTGGGGGTTGGAACGTAGATGGACCGGTAAATCGTAGGTGAATAATTGTTGTAGCATGTACTACACAGGAACAAAATAAAATAAGATTTTTGTTTGATTGACACATTATCCCTGGTATGTGGGGTGTGTAGTGTCTATTAGTACATGCTTGAATCAATTGAAATATAAAAATAATTAATAAAAGATCTTGTTTTAGTTTGCTTTTCTTATGTTCCAGTTTAGGTTATAGTAAAACAATTATTGGCACCCGTACCTGGACCTGTACAGTACCTGTGAGATGTGTTCTCATATTAGAAACAGAACGTCTTATCTAATTTAATCCATTCATGTAGAACAAGAAATGCTCATGAAACGTACCTTCTCTGATCTGATCAGCGAACGCACTCTGAAACTCATGCACCCGACCAACTGCCTATAAAATAATCATACAGAAGATCTTCATAACCACCAACCCTCATCACATCAGCATATCGCATCAGCATGCATTAATAATAGATCACACAAACCTTTTCATTACACAGTTAATGGGTAGGACAGGGTAAGCAAAAATTTTCTTTTAGTTGTTCACTACAGCAAAAATAAAATAAAAATTGGTGAATTCTTGAATCCGATTGGCCGGAAGTATGTAGAATTTGTATTTGTATAGTATGTATTTCCTGCAACAGCAGCTCACTCAGTTTCCAAACTTCTTAATCCTACTATCAGGGTTACAGCGAGGCTGGAGCCTATCTCAGCCGACTCTGGGTGAAGGCAGGATGTTCCCTGAACAGTTCACCAGACCATCACACACACACACACACACACAAAAATAACCAGCCACATTTACACCTAAGGGCAATTTGGATCAGCCAATTAGCCTAATGTGCATGTCTTCGGACTGTTTTAAAGAAACCGGACTACCCAGAGGAAACCCACCAAAGTACGAGGATGAACACCCAACAGAACTACACAGAAACACCCGGGCCCAGGACACGAACCCAGGACCTTCTTGTTGTGAGGCGGACATGCTAACCACTATACCACCATGCCGCCCTCTGCTCGAAAGCTTGGATGATGAATGCGGTGTATAATCTGATCTATTAACATGTCTGGCTGTTATACATCTCTTCTGGAAGGAGTCTCCAGTTTCAGTGTCAATGTCAGAGATAAAGGTGGAACTTTATCAGTGTTTTCTGACATGGGATAGTTGATTGTTGTCTTTGTCGACACCCCCCAACCCCCCATCCGAAGGGTTGGGGATATTTCTAAATGATTTTGAAGGCATGCTTTGGCTTTGAATAAATAATTATTAAGATGAAATCCTTGTCTACATAGAATTATTTTTGTATGTGTACTTCGGTCATGCTAAACATTTTTTCCCTAGATTTTCTGGCTAATCGTCGTACCATTAAAACAGGTGGTCGGCCATTTTGAAAATGCCATAACTATTTAATCTCTAACAAATGTGGTATGCATTGTCTTTAAACAATCTTTTTTGCCTTTGTTCCAATTTGCAAAGTGTAATTTGAACTCTTCAGTGCTGTCCGGACCCCTTTTTTGAACTCTAAGCTAGTTCTAAGCGCTAAGCCGCTCTCCTTTGATGGGGTGAAGTTATAGAACTGCTTTCCAGTATTTTTCGTCAACATTCACCACCATAATGGGTTTCCTGGATTAGATTTAATCCGATATTAAAAGGATTAAGGGTTTTGAACAGAAGACACCGACCGGTAGTGTTATTTGATCTAAATATTGTGTTTTCCTGCCCGTTCATGGACTGAACCACAGGACACCGATTCAGTGCTCGGATTTAAAAACCTCACTGGTACTTTGTGTGCATATCATATTAGAGTTATATAATATATTATTTCATTTCATCCTGCACCATTTTAAAGTGTTTTAAACTACTGTGGATCTCTAAAACAAGCCTTTAATTTACACATTAGGAGTTCACAGCTGTGTATTTTTTATAATCAACATATCCAGCAGAAAACAAAATGAATAAAACCACAAGACTGAATATGCCCTTCTTCTTTAAAAATGTTATAGGCACTTAAAATGCAGTGGAGCCGGCTGTGCGTGGTGACTTCAAAGGCGTTATATAAGGTTTTCTGCGTGTCGGAGCGACTCTGAAGGCCGAGGGTTTGCGAACCGCAGTCCCACACATGTAAATGAACACTGGAGGTTAAAGGAATCTGCTGCGCTGTTCTCGTCGCAGTAATTATTCCTCCTCCAAAAAAAAAAATCATTTACAGACCATGAGAAAAGGCTTCAAGGCAGGACAGGGGCCAGCGCTAATGAGATGCTCTCTTTCCCTCTCTAATGCACCAAATATATAAGCCAAGGATTTTTAGATTTCCATAATGTAGCAACTTACCGAATATACATTTTTCTTTTTCCTTTTTTTTTCTTTTACTATATTTATCTTGCAGCCTAAGGGCTTATTTTATGTCAGAAATGAAATAGTATTGGGTACAGACATACAGAACACTTGGCGAACTCAGGGTACTCCCTGAACAGCTGGCCAGACCATCACAGGGTCAACACTCACACAACTATTCACAAACTCACACCTAGGGGCAATTTGGAACAGCCCGTTACCCTAATGTGTATGTCTTTGGGTTGTGGGAGGAAACCGGAGTACCCAGACAAAACCCAATCTAGCACATGGAGAACATGCAAACACAGAAATGCCCAGGACTCGAACTCAGGACCTTCTTGCTGTGACATGCTAACCACTATGCCATCATGCTGCCCCCATATCAGCAAATTAAGATTTTATTTTTTGTATGCTTCTTTTATGTTCAAGTCTAAAATAATAAATATACATTCCACATTTTAACTAGAGCAATAGGAGACTGCAAACCTCCGCCAAGCCCAGCAAAAATTATAAAAATTGCACAAACTGAGGGTAAAATATAACCTCCTTGGCCATGTTTTAAAAAAAATCAGCCATGTACACAAAGTCATATAGAGTCTCTATAATAAAAAATAATAATAATATAAAAAAATGTGTTGTGAATAGGCAGCGCGGTGACGTAGTGGTTAGCACGTCCGCCTCAGAGCAAGAAGGCCCTGGGCTCGATACCTGGGCTCGGGGCGTTTCTCATGTTCTCCCCATGCTTTCGTGGGCTTCCTCCAGGTACTCTGGTTTTCTCCTACAGTCCAAAAACATGCACAGTAGGCTAATTAGCTGTTCCAAATCGCCCCTAGGTGTGAGTGTGTGTTATTGGTTGTATGTGTGTTGGCCCTGCGATGGTCTGGCGAGCTGTCCAGGGTGTACCCCGCCCTCGCCCAGAGTCGGCTAAATTAGGCTCCAGCCTCCCCGTGACCCTAATTAGGATTATGCGGCTTAGAAAATGTACGGATGGGTGTTGTAATTAAAATATTGCACCCATTAAACCATTACTCTTTACTTGGTCATGACCCTTGATGTTTCATACCGAAACCAAACACAATAACATCTGCTATCATTATCATAAAGCCTGAATACCTGCTGGCTCCATCACGATTCCACACAGTGAACAGAAGCCTTTTCTTCTTCTCCTCATCAGTGATGGCACTGCAAACAGGAAACATCTCCGATATCCACTGTGATGTAAAAAATTAACACACACTACAAACCCAAAACAAAAAGAAACCCTAGAAATCCTTCTCTTACAAGAAAAACGTCTCCTGGAAAAGTGGACTCCGGCAGTCGGGGACCGTTTTGGTTTTCCTACGCGTTCCAGGGTCGCTGTCTGGTGCCAGTCCCACCTGAGAAAGAAAGCCAGACTAAACCCAAGCTATAGCATGCACAGTATTGCTTTTACAGTACATGCTATTTATACAGGTTATCATCTGTCTACTGGTGAGTACTTAAGGGTTAAAAGTCCTCCTCATGGACCACCAGTCGCTCTGGGAAAGTCTTAGAAATTTCTAGACACTAGGCACGGATGTGTGGTGGTAAGCATGTCCGCCTCACAGCAAGAAGGTCCTGGGTTCAAGTTCTGAGCTCGGCATGGACATTTCTGTGGGGAGTTTGCATGTTCTCCCGATGCTTGTGTGGGTTTCCTCTGGGTTCTCCGGTTTCCTCCCACACTCCAAAGAACATTAGGGTAATTGGCTGTTCCAAATTGCCCCTAGGTGTGAGTGTGAATGGTTGTGTGTGTGTTGGCCCTGCGATGGTGCGGCAAGCTGTTCAGGGTGTACCCCGCCCTCGCCCAGTGTCGGCTGAGATGGGCACCAGCCTCCCCGAGACTCTAGGAGGATTAGGTGGTTGGACAGTTTAATGAATGAATGAATGAATGAGGCGGCACAATGGTGCAGTGGTTAGCACGTCCGCCTCACAGCAAGAAGGTCCTGGGTTCGATTCCTGGCCTCGGGGCGTTTCTGTGTGGAGCTTCCACGTTCTCCCCACGCTTGCATGGGTTTCCTCTGGGTACTTCGGTTTCCTCCTACAGTCCAAAAACATGCATAGTAGGCTGATTGGCTGTTCCAAATCGCCCTTAGGTGTGAGTGAGTGTGAATGGTTATATGTGTTGGCCCTGCAACGGTCTGGCGAGCTGTTCAGGGTGTACCCCGCCCTCGCCCAGAGTCGGCTGAGATGGGCGCCAGCCTCCCCACGACCCTAATTAGGATTAAGCGGCTTAGAAAATGAATGAATGGATGCTTTTCTATCGGACCTCTAGTGTGATCACTCCCTAAGTAGTATGTCATCTGTGAATAGTAACAGGATGGAGTCAGCAGGTGGCGTAAGTCCAGCTAATGCATCACTTATGATGGTAGGGTATCACACAGGCAGTCAATAAAGGCCTGAATTGCCCTTCCTTGACAGCATATCTAAACAGATTTTGTGACTTTTTTTAATGAACTAAGAAAAAGCTGAACATTGATCTTTTCTTACAATGAAAAATGTGGGGTTTAGTGGAAATAGCAGTGCAAGCAGAAGACATGTCATGCACTCATGAGATCACAAAGTTATTTATACATTTCAGATCTTGAGTGTAATTTGGGTTCAGCTGAGCACAATAAGAAGTACACTGAACTAAGCTAAGCTCATTGCTTTGGGTATCCCAAAGATGTGGCAGTTCAGCTAAATGTTTGGGAATCGAAAATGTCATGCTTGAAGTAGTCGGTAATGTGTCATGAAGCAAAGCCAAATTAGAGCCTATTTGTGGGTCAAGGTGAATTTGACCCTGTTCAGAAGTAATACAGGAATCCAAATTAAACATTCAATACAAGTTAAATGGACATGATGGAATCGTAATGAAATTATGCATCAGGAAGGTTGTAGGCTCCTGTTGAGATTGTACATGTAATAGATGAGTCTTACAACAGTGTACTGGAACCCTGCCAAATTCTCCATGATGATCACAATACCAACAGAACCAGAATAGCTCCAAGTGCTCAACGATGAACGCGTAGCTCCTTTGTCATCATGAAAAGAATATGATTTGTTGCTGATAATGATGTCAACAACAGGCAGTTGTTAATGAGAAGTAGTCAAAACAGCATTAAGAAGCAATTCATTTGGAGTTCCTCCCTGTGTGCAGCCCTGCTGATGAGATGTGGAAGGTTGTGTGGGCCACTGAATAGGAAACGGATTTTTCCGTCTCAGCGTGAGTCAGCAAAATTATGTGCCTTACTAGGATCAGGCAGATTTTTATAGATTTTGGTGATTTCAGAAAGGCTCAGCTGATAAAGTCGAACTGATTTCCCCCCACAACCACAAATAAGATGGTAGCTTTAGGCAATTCTAAATAAATCAGGGCTGCAGATGGTGTCACAGATTCATCTGAAATGGTGTGTGTGTGTGTGTGTGTGTGTGTGTGTGTGTGTGTGTATGCACATGTCACTATAGTCCTGTGTGTCTGGCTGTTTGTTATGAATAATAGCAGCAATAATCAGAGAAGGTTTCGCAGCCTTTTCCTCTCAAGGAGATAGTTTCTCCTCAAAATCCTCACTAAAATTATCCCATACAGGTTTTATTATCTTTCAAACTTTCAAGCTTTTCCCATGAACTTCCAGTATAGTCCCAATTGGGATCGTTCTGCCCATCATACACAAGATCATCAAAGGTGCGGTTGTAAGAGCTGCAGCACTGCAAGCTACCTTGCCTAGGAAAAGGACTAAAACCTAAACCTTCAGATCAATATGTAAATCAACATCAATTCAGCAGCGTGACAGCTTTATTGGGTCTCCACTAGTGAACATGCGCAGACACTGGATGTACACACGGCAACCAATTAAGTCATATCCCATGACTCTGGTGCATCACTCAAGAGCTACGTTAAAATGATCCAGAAATCAACCATAATTTACTGTGTAGCCACACACTTCTCCTATCAGTTTTTGGAAATTAAGGCCCTACACCTCAAATGGTTTGTACCTACCAAACGTGTTACAATAAATCAGCAAATAAACACTTATGCAAAATATCAGCACTGTGTAGAGGGGGAAACCCCATTATTTATAGGCATACGCAAATATGCACTTAGCTGCACACAAATGAGTGTTTCAAATTAAATGTGCAGGGGAACACTGTGGCATGCCATATACACACTTAATTACACAACAGAGATATTAAGATCTAGACCACCAGTGAAAGAAGACTCCCATTACTTGTCCTTGGCTTCAATCCTGAAACAACGCCTAAAAAAGACAAAGTTTCAGATAATAGTGGTTATCACATCCATCTCACAGAAAGAAAGTCCTGGGTTCGAGTCCCAGGATCGACGAGGTTATTTCGGTGTGTGGTTTGCATGTTCTCCCATGTTTGCATGTTGCGTGGATTTCTTCCGGGTACTCCAGTTTCCTCCCAGAGTCTGAAGACATGCACATTAGACTAATTGGCTGTTCCAAATGCCCCTAGGTGTAGGTGTGAATGGTGGTGTGTGTGTGTGTGTGCTAGCCCTGCAATGGATCAGCGATTTGTTCAGGGTGTACCCCACCTTCACCCAGAGTTGGCTGAGATAGGTTCCAGCCTCCCCGCCACCCCAGTAGGATTAATCGGTTTGGCAAATGAATAAATACATTAATTAATTAATGGAAACCTCTTCATGTTTAAGATCTCAACAGCAACTCTTTGTCTTACTTGGTGTGTTCCAGCACTGGAGAATGAGCAAAATAGACAACAGGATTATGTGCTTGACTCAATCTGAGTTTATTAGAGAAAGACTAGGAGTATGTTTACAAAAAAAGTTGATTAGTGACACGTAGAAAACTGAAATTCATAAGCCAAAGACAGAATAGAGTAATTATGTAAACAATAGTTATGTGACCAAGATATTACATAATTACATAAGACGGGATAGAAAAGAATGTTTTCCAGATAATGTATACGGAGCATACATAGAAACATTGGCCACTGGTCTGCAGACATGAGCATTTCTGATTGGGCCTATGTTTAAGTTCTGTATAAGTTATCTGGAGAACATTCTTTTTGATCTAAAAACATTTCCCTCAGCGGGCAGTGGTGGCCTGGTGGCAGGGTGCTGGATTACTGATCCCAAGGTCGGGGGTTCAAGCCCCACTATCAGCGGATTGTCACTGCTGTCCCCCCAGT
>JBCNYH010000005.1:14655502-14673283 GCA_039654325.1 Tandanus tandanus
AGAAGACAGAGAGGGAGAGAGAGAAAGAGAGAAAGAAAGACAGAGGGGTGGAGAGAGGGGGAGAGACAGAGGGAGGGGGGGGGGGAGAGAGAGAGAGAGAGAGAGAGAGAGAGAGAGAGAGAGAGAGAGAGAGAGAGAGAGGACCAGCACTGTTACACCTTGTTGCCATTGGCAATGAAATAACACACAACACACAGCACACTTAAGGGTAATGAGGAAAGCAGGATAGAGGAAAAGAGGTAGATAAGGGGTAGATAGAGAGTGGTAGAGTAGAAATAGGGTGGCAGGGGTGGATGGAGGGGGCAGGGGTAGATAGAGACTGACAGAGGGAGAATAGAGGAACAGAGGTAGATAAGAGTGGCAGGGTGGGAAAAGGGTAGAATAGGGGTAGGGGTGGATAGAGGGGCAGAAGGGAGAGGGTAGCAGGGGAGGATCGAGGGGCAGAGGTAGATGAAGGTTAGCAGAGTAGAAATAGGGTGAAAGGGGTGGATAGGGACTGGCAGGGGTTTCATTGACATGGCAAGGGTGGAAAGAGGGTGGCTGGTGGTGAACAGGGGGCATTTCATGATCACAAATTTGCATTCACTGATAAAAATCAGACAGTCTCCACATTTCCTCCAGGTTGCTATTGAAACCCCAACTCTAAGTTCTGGACCATATCACGTCTGAGACAATCTCTCGAATCAAGAAAACATCTGGCAAGTAATTTCAAATACATTGAAGGAACCCTGAGTCGGATTTCCAGCTGTGTGTGAAAAAAACATCTCTCACGCTCATCGCTTCTCTAACAGTGACCTCATGTGGTATGGAATCTTTAAGCATTCGACTGTCAAGATTCGGTGATTCACGTCATCATCGGGAAGTAATGAAGGTGCTCTACATGTGTATCTGGGACTCGACCACTGCATATAAGACGTTCTGTCTCATGGATGCTTGGCTGTGACGGTTTGTTAAATTAGACTGAATTGGCACAATGCCATCATAAATATTAAGTAAGGAACAACTATAATAATAATAATAATAACAGTAATAACCAATTAATAACAATTATTATTTTTATTATTATTATTATGGGTGGTAGGGTGGTGTAGTGGTTAGCACATCCGCCTCACAGCACAAAGGTCCTGGGTTCGAATCCCCCGGCATATCTGTATGGAGTTTGCATGTTCTCCCCATTCTTGCGTGGGATTCTTTCGGGTACTCTGGTTTTCTCCCACAGTCCAAAAACATGCACATTAGGCTGTTCCAAATTGCCCCTAGGTGTGGATGTGAGTGTGAAGGTTGTGTGTGTTGCCCTGTGATGGTCTGGCGAGCTGTTCAGGGTGCACCCCGCCCTCACCCACAGTCGGATGAGATGGGCGCCAGCCTCCCCGCGACTCTAGTAGGATTAAGAACTTCGGCAAATAAATGAATTATATGCTTATTACTATTTTTATTATTATTATTATTATTATTATTATTATTATTATCTCTAAATATTTAGAGATAATAATAATAATAATAATAATAATAATTCTTAATCCTACTAGAGTCGCGGGGAGGCTGGCGCCCATCTCATCCGACTGTGGGTGAGGGCGGGGTGCACCCTGAACAGCTCGCCAGACCATCACAGGGCAACAGTGTTGTCTTTTGGTTATTGACTGTGGGAGGAAACCAGAGGCCCTGAGGGAACCTACACAAGCAGAGGGAGAACATTCAGACCGCACACAGACCCGCCCTGACCGAACCTGGGACTCAAACCAAGGACCTTCTTGCTGTGAGACCCACATGCTAACCGCTACACCGCTGTGCCGCCCTGATGTGATTCAAACATTGTTTTTAAATTAATGTCGAATACATCAATTAATCCAAAACAACATGTAATTCAAAGTCAAGTACAGTCTCCAGGCTGAAAACAAGAATTAAGCGTTGTACAGGGCTGGAATTGTTTATTCCACCGTTCAATATTTTATAAGAACTTCAAAAACATTGTCTGTGTTGAGGCGTTTCCAGGATTATCCGCTAGATGGCGACAGCAGCTGTTTCTATTCAAATTACGCGCGCACCCGACATAAACTTCACAGAAGAAGCGCTGGTTGCCTGGGTAACAAACTTCGCCTGGATTCCAAATGGTTTTCCGCTCCCTACAGCGGTGTTTACAGGGCGCCGCCATTTTGGTGAGATGCAACCTACTTCTTGGCGGTTTATTAGTTATAAGTTTAACCGAACAACAAGTTATATACCAGTAAAAGTTAAATTTCACCAAACATGTAACGGGAAACATCCAGAAGCAGCACGCAAACAAATACTCTAAACAAAATGGTGATCTAATGTGCACGCTAAAAGGTCACGTGCTACCATCCGGGTAGCCTGTTGGATGGACAGCGCACTACATCATCAACATGGAATGATTTGGGACGCAGCCATTCAAAATTAGCTGTTAGCAAGAGATATCTCTGATTTTAGCAGTGTTCGTTGAAGTTTTTGCTCCTTCTCCGGTTTGCCGTTGATTACAAAAGGTAGGTTTGAATTTTGTACATCTGATAGACCTCATAATGTAAATAATTTATTAGGTAGTGACGCAGCATGAAGAACAACTTCCGGTTTCTAGCCCTACTGAGGCTGTCGGACATTATCCAGGTGGCTGAATATAATTTCCCTTAATATTTGGTGTGTTCGATAATATCAAAATGAGTTACAGGTCGCTCATGACATTAAACAGTTCAAATGCACCTCATAGCTCTATAGGAGCCATATTGTGCAATAAATAGTGGTTTTAGCATTAATGTGTCGTTCATTTTGAGTCGACTCTCATTTCTGAATAGTTGTTTGGGAGTCGACTCCTATTTCTGAATAGCCGTTTGGGAGTCGACTCCTATTTCTGAATAGCCGTTTGGGAGTCGACTCTTATTGCTGAATAGCCGTTTGGGAGTCGACTCTTATTGCTGAATAGTTGTTTAGGAGTCGACTCTTAGTTCTGAATAGCCGTTTGGGAGTCGACTCTCGTGGCTGAACAGCTATGTGGGAGTCGACTCTTATTTCTGAATAGCCGTTTATGAGTCGACTCTCATTCCTGAACAGCTATGTGGGAGTCGTCCCTTATTTCTGAATAGTTGTTTGGGAGTCGACTCTTATTTCCGAATAGTTGTTTGGGAGTCGAATCTTATTTCCGAATAGTTGTTTGGGAGTCGACTCTTATTTTTGAATAGCTGTTTGGGAGTCGACTCTCAATTCTGAATAGCATTTATTGAGTAGGTCAATATTTCTGAAAGGCGTAAACATCCTTCCATGGATTGGAGGATAGAAAGTGTGGATTGTTTATCGTACTGACTGATATGATTCTCGCTTCTCTTTCTGGTGCTTGTTGTAGACTCATGGAGCTTCTGCCCATCCTCTGCCCTGAAGATAAACCCATAGAAAAGCAGTGGTATACACACACACACACACACACACACACACACAATGTTTATTTCCTATAATTATCTGTGACTGGTGCGATTAAGGGAATTTCTCCTCTTTAAACCCTACAGGTATGCTCTGGTGCCCCGAGGTGAAGCTCCTGGACTCAGCGTGGGTCACACTTGCACGTTCGTGCCTACGACCACCGGGGGGAAAGGACACATCGTAATTGTCGGGGGAGCCAATCCAAGCGGCAGTTTTTCACACTCCTCCATCATCAATCTCGGTAATAATGTTCTGGCTAACACTTTATTATACTTCCCTGGCTGTTTTTATTGATGTCTCGTGACCCTCGAGCTAGACCATCATGATCATACGAATAGATTCTGCCTCAGTTGGAGATCACAGTGAATTAAAAACACGTTTAATTGATGATTACAAGTGTTTAAAGAAAAGACTTTGTTATTTATTTGACTCAAAATCTCAATTTTAGACAGTCATGAGTGGGATATTCCTGAATGGGAAGGACTACAGGCGAGATATGAACACTGTAGCTTTGTGTCTGAGAGCGAGCCTGACAGTCTGTGGGTGTTCGGAGGAGCGGAGCAAAGCGCTAACCGAAACTGCATTCAGGTTTTACACACGAACGGTAATACCGTACTGATCCACCGTACTGTATTTTCTTATGAGTGGATTTGAATCGATTTTATTAGTAACTGGGAGTTTTTTATGTACCTGTGCGCAGAGAGTGTTCTGTGGCGGACCGTGGACGTGAAAGGGACACCCCCGAGCCCGAGGACGTACCACACTAATTCAGCATGCGTTAAAGACAGACTGTTTGTCTTCTCTGGTGGAGAGACAGGGGCCACGCCGGTGACCGACCCCCAGGTGCACGTCTTTAACACAGGTCTCTTTACCTCAAACTCTCCACACCCTTCTGTTCATGTGTGTATTTTTTTTTTAACAGAATTATCCATTTTATTCAGGAACTAACGGAATCTTTAAGCTGTTCATGTTTATTGTGGCAGCTCATATCAAGAATTTGAGCATAAAATATTAGCATGGATGATGGACACTTTAAAGGGGCGGAGTCACCCTTTCTTGAAGCCATTTTGAATGGCACCATTATTCCTCAACAGTGAAGCGTTTTTTTTGACTGATGCCTACTGTTTGTGTTCGGTTATTCCACTTTAACGGACCCGAACCAGCTGCGGTCGTCTCACGCACGGCTGAGAAGGAAAAACAGTATTGGGTGTATGAAAAAAGTTTGAGGGATCAGTAAGAATAAATTCACAGCGGTTTTTCCTGCAGCGCACACGCACTGATCCATAAACAACACACTGGATTCTGGGAAGGATGACTCATTCCTTTAAAATATATCACCATCACCCCTGATGTAGACCGATTTCAAGAGTACTGTGTCTATTATTTTAAAATTGAAGTAAGTTTGTACACGTTTAGCTGTAGGAATGGGATATGTCTGTCCGTCCAATTGTTAGTGCAATAAAACTTGGAAGGAAATTAAATAGGATCACCAAATTTGGCGGATAGGTTCCCCTCTGGAAGGTCTCAGTTGGGACTGTATATGGGTCACCTTGACCTTGTTGTAAGGTCACAGCAGTCAACTTAGTGAACTTTTCCATATCAGCCTATTATGAAATGGTCCTTTCTGCAGGAGTGTCCACACCCCTGTGGTCTACTTTAACTTTTTGTGAAACTGTAGAAATGTATCCACATCAAAGACATTAATATTAATGTGTGTGTCTATAGTAACCTGTACGTGGACACAGCCAGACACTAAAGGAAAGCCCCCCTCGCCCCGGCACGGCCACGCGATCGTAGCTGTCGGATCCGTCCTCTATGTCCACGGAGGGATGTCAGGAGAGAAGTTCCACTCTGACATGTTCTCTCTGGATACAGGTACACAACACTCTTTCACTCACCGGAGGGGGTAAATTGATATATCAGTGGTAGTTTTTGTGTCGACGTGTTCTTCAGAGAGTATGAAGTGGAAGAGGGTGAAGGCTAAAGGAGACGTTCCTGGAGGAACAGCAGCTCACGCCGCCATGGCTCTGGGGAGAAATCTTTACATTTTTGGAGGGATGACGGCAGACGGTGCGAGCAACTCGATGTACAAATTTCAGACTGGTATGTCCTGTACACGTGAATAGCGTGACACTGAATTACATCCCTGTAATGTTGACTCCTGATAATGAAGATTATATTCCTTTTTATCCTCCCAGACCAACAACGCTGGACTCTGATGGCATTTAAAGGTGACCTCCCGCCAAACCGACTCGACCACTCCATGTGTGTTGTGCCTTGGACAGAAAGGACAGACGGCAGTGTGGAGGAGAAAGCAGAAATGAAGTATCTGTGCTTTGTGTTCGGAGGGATGGATACTCAGGGGCTCATTTTCAACGACTGTCTAGTCACCGTGTTAACATGATGCTCTTTATTTTTATAATAAATATATGGAGACTGAACATGTATGATAAATGTATATTCATCTATAAAGGATGGATAGAATAAGAAGTTATTATAATTAAGTGTATAAGGAGCACAGCTGCACTTAAACTTCACAATGTAAAGATTGTGATGAATTCATACACCAAGGTTTTTAAACCCAGTGCAGCTAACTGGGTTATCAAAGGCCGGCCATGTCTCTCACTGTCTATGGTGAGAGACATGTAAAAGAACCATTGCTGATTTTCGTCAGCATGTTTCTGCCCTGCGATGGCCTGGCGAGCTGTCCAGGGTGTACTCTGCCTTCGCCCAGAGTCGTCTGAGATGGGCACCAGCCTCCCCGCGACCCTAATTAGAATTAAGCACTTCAGAAAATGAATGAATGTTTTTAAAAACATTGTTAATCAAGTAGCCTGCGGGTTAAGTCCAGCCCTCCAACTCATTCTGTACAGCCTTCAAAGCTTGTCAAGAATATGATTACCATAAATTGAAAGGTTCAGTGCCAAAACCTGCTAAGTCTATACATGATGAAAAATGACGTAGTACATTCAAGGTGCATGACTACCAACCCGGAGATCGCGAGTTCAAATTCAGGTTGGTGCCACAGCTATCCGTGATCGGAAGTTCATGGGAGCTAATTGGCCCATCTCTCGAGGGAGGGAGGGCATACACTCTCTTCCCTGTCACTCACAGCGATCACGGGCATCTGTGAGTTCATTCATACGAGGGGGCGGATAACGCTTTCCCTCCGAGTGTGTTAGGCCGCCCACAAATACGCATACACAGCAGTTCGTAAAGAGGCGGGCAGTAGCATTGCATGTCACAGAGGGGGCATGTGCATGCTAACACCCCTACCAGGTTGGAGTGATAGGGAAGGCAATACTTGGTAGGTGGGAATTGGATACAACTAAAATTAAGGGAGAAATCAAAAATAATTTTAAAAATAAATCAGGTAGTATATTCTGACAATAAAGGTCTCTCCCCATGTGCTGAAAGTCACTCCTAAGTGGACAACTAAAAACAGAGAAAAGGGACATCATGTTAAATTCTAATTGCAGCCAAATTATTTAAGGTATAAAGCACTGACCATTGAGGTTGCAAGATGACACCCTGATAAGGATTTTGAAGAATGATCACACAGCGAGCAGTTTTATTATCAAACGTTTATTCCCATCAGGTTGCAGTAGAAACGTACTCTACATTTGCCAGATTTAAATAAATAACTTGAGTTTGTGAACAATGATGTCTGCCCGTAACCCAACATACCCACAGAAGTCTAACCCCGCCCACCCCATATCCCACCCACCCCGAATCCACAAAACTCCTCTCCAACTGCCTGAGAACAGCAGCAAGCCTCAATCCAGGCTGACTAAATCTCCACCTCGGTGAAGAGCAACATCTTACGCTCTCTACATGCTCCAAGTCCATTTCAGAAGTAAATCGTGGTTTTGTGGTTGCTCCACCCCTTTATACTTTCCCCTCCCAATTGTCCATCAAATCCAGCAACTATATACATCTGTCCCTTGTTTCCCTCCAGAGAAGGAAAGAGTATATCAAGGGGGGTTGAAAGGAAAAGGAAAAAAAAAAAAAAAAAAAAAAAAAAAAAAAAAACCAGCTTGAAGATGGAATCACACATCAACCTACAACTCATCCTTCTCACTATCTTCTCCCTCTTCTGGTGGTGCACCGCCTGCGCTACCATACAGCTTGCCGATGATTGGCTGGACGACTTCTTCCAGCTCCTTCTTCTTGGCCTGGAAGTCTTCGATATCTCCGTCCTGGTGGGACTCGAGCCATTCGATCTTTTCCTCCACGGCTTTCTCGATGGTCTCCTTATCCTCAGAGGACAGCTTGCCTCCCAGCTTCTCCTTATCACCCACCTGGTTCTTGAGCGAGTAGGCGTAGCTCTCGAGCTCGTTGCGGGCATCGATGCGTTCCTTCAGCTTCTTGTCTTCGTCCGCGAATCGCTCGGCATCGTTCACCATGCGCTCGATGTCTTCAGGGGTCAGCCTGTTCTGGTCGTTGGTGATAGTGATCTTGTTCTTGTTGCCCGTTCCTTTGTCTTCAGCTGTGACTCTAAGGATGCCGTTGACGTCTATTTCGAACGTGACTTCGATTTGAGGAACGCCACGTGGAGCTGGAGGGATGCCCGTTAGGTCAAAGGTGCCCAGGAGGTGGTTGTCTTTGGTCAGAGGACGCTCACCTGGAGAAAAAAAAAAAAAAAAAAAAAAAAGAGAGAGACGATCACAACACAGCGCAAACTTATACCATAAATCTTTTGTTGTTGTTGTTTTTTTAAACAATCTTACCTTCATAAACTTTAATAGTGACAGTTGGCTGGTTGTCAGAAGCTGTAGAGAAGATCTGAGACTTCTTGGTGGGTACGACGGTGTTCCTGGGGATGAGTTTGGTCATCACACCTCCAACAGTCTCAATACCAAGAGTCAGGGGGCACACATCCAACAGCACGATGTTTCCTGTGGATATAATTAAACTTTAAGCATTAGCTCAACGCTTCTTTTTTAACTCAAGGTTCTACTGTATACACTTCCTGAGGATTTTTCCAAAACCTCACCTGTGTCCTCCTCTCCAGACAGCACTCCAGCCTGCACCGCAGCGCCGTAAGCCACGGCCTCATCAGGGTTGATGCCCCTGGATGGCTCTTTGCCATTAAAGAACTCCTTCACCAGCTGCTGGATCTTGGGGATACGTGTGGAGCCTCCCACGAGGACAATCTCATGGATGTCGGACTTCTTCAGGTCGGAGTCTTCCAGGACTTTCTGCACAGGTTTCATGGTGGAGCGGAACAGATCCTGGAAGACAGAAGCAAACAATTTAATTCAAAGCAAGTTTCAACCGAAAGTTGGATAAAATGACAACAGAAGGAGCTGCAGGAGATCTTACCATGTTGAGCTCCTCAAACTTGGCACGAGTCAGAGTCTCGGAGAAATCCTCACCCTCAAAGAAGGACTCGATCTCGATGCGAGCCTGGTGCTGAGAGGACAGGGCTCTCTTGGCCTTTTCGACTTCACGGCGCAGCTTCTGTACAGCGCGGGTGTCCTTGCGCACGTCTTTCCCGGTCTTCTTCTTGTACAGCTTGATGAAGTGATCCATGACACGCTGATCAAAGTCTTCACCACCCAAGTGAGTGTCTCCGTTAGTAGCCACCACCTCGAAGACGCCGTTATCGATAGTCAGAAGGGACACGTCGAAGGTGCCGCCACCAAGGTCAAACACCAAGATGTTCTTCTCGCCGTCCTTCTTGTCCAGACCATAGGCGATAGCAGCAGCAGTTCTGCAAAAACAACAATAATGGAAATCTAAGTAAGAATGTCTCGCTAGATCGTCAGAGGTTTATTAAAGAATCAGAAAATGGGGAAGGGCTTACGGCTCATTGATGATTCTCATCACGTTGAGGCCAGCAATAGTTCCAGCGTCCTTGGTGGCCTGGCGCTGCGCATCATTGAAGTAGGCAGGGACTGTGACCACAGCATGTGTAACCTACACATAGAGAGATAGAAGTGGCTATTACTCTCATGATACTGAATATGAGTCACAAATTATTAAACAAAAAAAATTAACATACCGTCTTTCCCAGGTAAGCCTCCGCAGTTTCCTTCATCTTGGTAAGCACCATGGCAGAGACCTCCTCAGGGGCAAAGGTCTTTGACTGACCAGCTACAACTTCAACCTGAATATGGGGCTTGGACTTCTTCTCAAGAACCTAGAATGGTTTAAATAAGAACGTCAGACAGCATTTCCACAGCTAATAAGATGAAGAACCGATATAAACACTAAACACCCACCTTGAAAGGCAGATATTTGATGTCCTGCTGCACAGAGGAGTCGCTCCATGTACGGCCGATCAGCCTCTTCGCATCGAAGATGGTGTTTTCAGGGTTGGAGGTGAGCTGGTTCTTGGCGGCGTCTCCAATCAGACGCTCTCCTTCACTGGTGAAGGCCACATAGGATGGAGTGATGCGGTTACCCTGGTCGTTGGCGATGATCTCAACACGTCCGTTCTTAAACACTCCGACACTAAACATAAACAGAGCAAGTTTTACGTTTGATCAATTCCTCTGACAAAATACGTAAAATAGATGATGTCCAAAGACTCCTACATGAGGAAAGCACTGCATGCTTACCAGGAGTATGTGGTGCCAAGGTCGATGCCCACCACAGTGCCGACATTTTCCCTCTTGTCATCATCGTCAGCGTGGACACAGCCGACCACCAGCAAAAACAGACCCAATAACCTCATCTTGGTATCAATCAGACTTGACCTCACTCTGTTAAGAAATAAAGTTTCAAAACAGACATGATTAGATTGGACGTCACAGCAGGTGCCGCCCTGAAATCACGTGGGTTTAGAGGAAAAGGGGAAAAAAAATCTAATATAGGCTATAACACTAAAATAAACTGTTAATTTATTAATTATTATTGCATTCAAGCTGTTTAACGACCAGGTAGAAAGCTGCCCAAATAAATTAATTTAAAGCAGAAAGAAAAATGTAAAAGCTATTAATACATAGCTACTATGCTAGCTGTATGAACGAATATAAAACCCTCATGCTAGCATGTAAACCAAATTAATGTGCTTACTAACAATGCTTAATTACACTCGTTAGTTGTTGATGATCAAAATAATTATTTAATTCACAAAAGTATTTTCTAACTTGCCTTTTCCCGGCTCCCCCCCGCTAAGTTAAGCTAAGCTAAGCTAAGCTAATATGAGGTACTGGATTGCTAGCAAACCGTTAGCAGCTACAGAAAAAGCTAGAATGTGCGCGAGATGCATGGAAAACCGGTTAATAAACCAACTTATCATTTCAACACCAATTGTATTAAGTTATATTTGAAATTATACCAAATCTATACACATTAATTAACATAATTAAAATTTTAAAGCACTTTAAAAATCACATTATCTCATAATGTCTTTAACGCCAATTAAAAAGTCTGAAGTCAACAGAAACCTTACCGTAAATATTGTAGAAGACTAAACTGAAGAAATGAGAAGCCACACGGTGTTAATAGTAATAAGAAATCCGCTAGTACCGCTGTTAACACACACTGAGTATCTGTCTTCCTTTGCTGTTGCTGTGTAATATGAAATGGGATGAATGACGGCGCCTGTATATAAGCTGTCACTGCTTTCCCGTCGTGGAGGCTCACTATTGGTCCACGGGCATCTCGTTGGAGGATGATGATTGGGTGAAACCGGCACGCTGGCCTTTCCTCATTGGCACACGTACCGGCGTGACTGGCGTCACAAAATTGCAATTGTCTGCAATGTGATTGGACAGCAGGTGTGTCGTTTGCTTAAAAACCCGGAAGTAGACTTGCTGTTACAGACTGTACCATGTGAACAAAAACCGTGGTTTAGACACCAAACAATACACAGTATAGATAAAGATTTCCAAAAAGTAAATACACAATGAGCAAGAGCTTAAGTAAAAATAACTTTTAAGTAAAAAAAAGAAAAAAAAAGAAATGGAATTAACATTAACAATTAACATTGATTTGTATAAAATGTTTAATAGGATGTGATACTGAATCTGCTGATACAATATTTTTTTAAGGCCACACTATATATGATATGATTCGAATTAATATCAAAATCAATATGTAAACAGTTTAGATGGCAATGAATGAAGTAGGGGGTAAAAACTATTTTAAGTATGAATGTTAATTTGCTAACCTATTAAGTTATTTACACATCAGTTAAAAATTATGAGTTATTATTTACACACTAGTTGCCTTATTCATTCATTCATTTCCCAAACTGCGTAATCCTTGCAAGGAGGCTGGAGCTTATCTCAACTGACACTAGTCGAAGGTGGGGTACACGCCAGTTTCAGGGCCAACATTCACATAACCTTTTACACTCACACGTAAAGGCAATTTGGAACAGCCAATTAATCTTTGGACTGTGAGAGGAAACCGGAGTGCCCAGAGGAAACCCACACAAGCATTGGGAGGACATGCAAACTCCACACAGAAAGGCCCTCGCCAAGCTCGGGACTCGAACCCCAACTTGCTGTGAAACTGACATGCTATAACCACTATGTCACTGTGCCACTCTTTCCTTTTTCAGTACATTTCAATTTATAATCAATTATATATATAAAATATATATCATTGTTAATAACGTCAAAGCTAATGTTATGTTAAATTAGTCATGCTAACCTGCACTGTAACACAAATCCATTTAAAGTAGGTAGAATAACAAATCTTTTCCAATTAAAAACCTTAAATTGAAGATAAAACCTTAAATTTACACGGTAAGTGGCCTGCCAATTAAAAAAAATCACCATTTATCACAGTGTACTGATGCAACAGAATAGAAACGGTGATTGAAGGTTACATCAGCCAGAAATTCCCTCCTTGTGATTCATTGCCCTTCAGTATCCAGCTGACTCATTCACTTTTTGATGTGATATGAGTCATGAGTAAAAACAGGTATGATGAAAATACAATAATAGGGTTGCAATTGTTTGTATAACATCCTCATTAGTAATTCATGCAACTTTAGTAGCCTTTTTAACCTGGGCAGGTTCACAGTGCAGCCGGAGCCTATCCCAGGAAACACTGGGCACAAAACAGGAATACTGCCCAAATGGGACATCAGTTCATCACTAGGAAAAACCATAAACGTTTTAGATTTCCTAAGTATTACATAAACGTGTTGGATTAGATTTTTAACACAAGAGAGAAATTAGGAATTAATTATTGGTATTAGAAAAACAATATAAGATTGGATTACATTTTGCAGTGTACAAGTACAATGATAATGAAATGCAGTGTTTTATGAATTGAGGTTCTTCCAAGAATATTCACAATTCTTACAGATATTGATGATTCTTACAGAAATGAAGATTAAAATTTAAACATAGGGATTAATTGATTTTTAGTGGTGAAAATATACAAGTTTGCATGTTTTCCCTTTGCTTACGTGGGTTTCCTCCAGGTGCTCCGGTTTCCTCCTACAGTCGAAAAACGTTCACATTAGTTCAACTGGCTACTCTAAACTGCCTGTAGGTGTGAATGTGAGTGTAAATGGTTGTCTCTGTCTGTGTTAGCCCTGCGATGGATTGGTGACCCCCAGGTCCCCTGGCTCCAGCTTCCTCCACAGCCCAGATAGAAAAGCAGCATAGATAATGGATTGAAAGTCTTTGTTATACAAAATTTAAAAAGACCTTCAGAACAATCATAATCAAGAATTCAGAGGTCAACTAGTTAACCCTACAATATTTTCTAGCCAGACTTGAGTTAATATTACTTTTTTGTATGCCTAGAGAGACATGTAATTGGAGGCGAAGGACAGTATAAAAGAATTCCCTATTCTATACACTGAGATTGGTATAGATTGATAGCGGAGCCTCTAAGCAGAGTACCATAAGCATGGAACATGACTTGGATGGTTGTCCCTTGTCCATGCGTGCCCACTGGAAAACCGTCACTGGGTTGATGTTGATTGGCTGCTATGTATGGCTGACTTCTATAATGACGGGAAGTGCCTAAATCAATATATTATAAATATAATATTTTTCCACTAAATCTGTATAAGGGAGTATCGTTTTAGTGTTGCTATCTCACAGGGTATCTGGTTCAGTTCTGATCTCAGGTTGCTGTCTGTGTAGAGTTTTGTCTTCTGGGTTCTGTGGTTTCCTCCCACCTCCCAAAATATATAGGTAAGTGTATTGTCTATGCTAAATTCCACCAAAGTGTGAATGAGCATGTGTATGATGCCCTTGTAATGGAGTGGCCACCGCTTGCCCTTACTGCTTATTGCAGATGAACATAAATGACTTTCCACTGAAGACATATTAAAAGAAAGCTCAGTCTATTAAACACTTACATTGACTTCCTATATTTTCAAACTCAGCTGTTTATTTAGAAAGAGGATTTTCTTGAAAATCACTTTCTGGTGAAATTAGTAGCATTAATAAGCGGATATGGTACATTTCTCCATAGACGGACACAAAAGCTTGAGATAGTGATCACATAGATACTAAAGACTATAACTCTGACAATGTAAAGGCAATGAATATTTGTGTGAAGGATGGAAGCTCTTTATTGTTATCTGTTTTTGATCCCCTCCTTATCTGCACGGCTTAAGGCAGATTTTGAAAATCCATTAATACCTTGATGAATAAGAGCCTCTGACTTGTATGATTACAAGGGATTTGTTGTGAAAAAGAATAGGAAAGTATAATAGGCAGTGTGCCATACCAGAGACGCTGCATTTCAGTGATAAGGTGTGCTCCAGCTACTTGTCCATGCCTCTCATAACCCATCCAGGGATGATGTTTAATGTCTTGCAGTTTGGGCCATGGAGCAGGTAAATCACACCAGGGTTTGTGATACACAAGGAGAAACACACTCACCTGAGTTTATCTTCTTCAAGCACCATGGTCACTACTGACCAAGCCCTGTTAAAGCCTTAACCAATCAAAGCCTTTAATGCCAGACAATTTATCTTTCTTCCCAAACCACAACAAGAGGGATTTCTCAGGGCCTCTGCACCCCTCTGCACCCCTCATTTGATACAGTGAAATCTGATTTCATTTCAGGCCAAAGCCAGATTAGCTGAATCTCCTGTTCTCGCTAACACCTTCACAAAACTGCCCAGATTAGATGGGATTTTTTTTTTTCCTTCAGCCACTTTATACTTTTTTGTGCTTTCTGTATAGAGGGATTATGTTTTGTTTCCTTTCTTTAATCTATTGAGTAAATGGGGGGTTTGACATGAAGCACAAGGAGCAGAGAGAGAAAGAGCGAGAGATAGAAAGAGAGAAGGGGGGGGGGGGGGGGTTCACTTCTATATGAAAGTCTGCTTCCTTGGCGTCCCAGAGCAGAGGACCCCAGCGAGATGGAAGAAGCTCACGTGGAGAAGAAGACGTTCGCCTTCAGCATTGACAGCATCCTGAGCAGGACGTCTGAGAGAAGTGATGAGAGCAAATCGGGCAAAATGAACACCGCTTCGGACTCACGACTTTTCTCTAAGGATGCTCCAGGTCTGGAGTCAGGAACGACTACAAATCCCGTGGAGCCTCTTCATCATGTCTGTGTGTGCTGCTGTTACTGCACACACTGTGGAGAGATGCTCCAGGCTGATTACCTGCCTACTATGGGTAAGACTCGCCCTTTAATTCTGATAAACTCATCTTATAGTAGTTTTAGAGTTAGTGTAGTTAGGTTTTGATCATGGACAGTGAATAAAAGTATTTTATTGTAACTAAAATCTATCACGTTCACAAATATGTATATTCTATTCTAATATGAAATGGTTTTGTTCTGATTATCCTTTGATGTCTGTTTGATTTTCTTTAGTTCACAAAGCTGCCTCTATTAGTTTTAACAGGGAATAATAAATCATAAAAGTGACTGTATGTTAGTGAACTTCTTTATTTGTGTAGGATCAGATCACGTTCATGATATACAAGATGTCTGTTAGACGGCAGGAAAAATAATTATCGTGACTGTAGATTATCAGTGTTAAATATGTTAGGAATGAAACAAGTGTTATAGGAAAATAATCAACAATACAGGGGTGTAAGGTGGATCAATATACATACCGATAATATCAGTGTGATATTGATGTTTAATTTAATTATAAGCAATATATTTAACTATTTATTATTGAATATCTGCAAAACAACTTTTGACATACGTAATAGCTACAGTATAAACAGTCGTACCATCAGCATCCTTTCTTTATGTCAAACACATCTTCTCCTGCTACAGAAAAATCCAAATGTACTAATTATTATGACACCCTGATACTAGAGACTCCTTCCATAAACCTTAAATAACTGTTTCCTTAAAGAAAACCTCAGCATATCAAAGATCAAAATATTATATATGTACATTTTTGGTAAATAGCAGAACAGTGGTGGCACGATGATGTAGTGGTTAGCATGTCATGCCTCACAGCATCAAGATCCTGGGTTCGAATCCTGGGTTGGTGCGGCAGTTTCTGTGGGGAGTTTTTTTACATGTTCTCCCCATGCTTGCATGGGTTTCCTCCGAGTACTGCGGTTTCCTCCCACAGTCCAAAGGCATGCACTTTAGGCTAACTGGCTGTTCCAAATTGTCCCTGAGTGTGAGTGGAAATTGTTGTCTGTGTGTGTTGACTCTTCAATGGACTGGCGAGCCATTCAGGGTGTACCTCTGCCTTCGCACAGTGTCGGCTGAGATAGGCTCCAGTCTCCCCGCAACCCTAGTAGGATTAAGTTCAGCGAAACTTTTTAGATATATGTATGTATTCCTGTAAGGGTTTCCCAAGAAGGACAATTGAAGAACCCTTCAGGGCTCTAGTTAAGTATAGTTCCCATATTTCAGCTTTTTATTACCTTCTATGTGAAGCAAGAGGCTAATAATATTTAATGATACACTTTGCGGGAAAATGACAGGAAACAATTGAAGCTCATGATGTCTATCCAGATTACATTCCCTTCTTTTAACAGCTCATCTGTGAAAACTCTTTAAAAGTGATCCACATGCACTGATATTGCATTCCAGCCTGTCAGTTTGCATGGAACAAGAAAGTGTTGACGGAGACGAATCTGACAGGAGAGGGTCAGAGGAGAGAGAGCTTCAGTCAGGTCCAGAAGCGGATTCGGCGCCACCGCACCATCTTCACCGAGGAGCAGCTGGACGCTCTGGAGGAGCTGTTTGTGCAGAACCAGTATCCAGACATACACACTCGTGAGCAGCTTGCCGAGAGGACTCATCTGAGAGAGGAGAGGGTCGAGGTGAGAGCTAGCTCAGAGTGAAAAAGAAAAGATTAGCGAATATGTCATTTGGAGTCTGGAGACTCCACAGAAAATGTCTGTGAATAATTAGTATGTTGCACGTTTAGGTGTGGTTCAAGAATCGCCGAGCGAAGTGGCGAAGACAGAAGAGACTACAGTTCAGTATCCATGGGCAAGATGAATGGAAAAACGTCCTGCATGGTGATTGAAATGCTTTCGGATGAGAATTTGTGCGAGCCATGACTTGCACATTCATAAGTTTTGTCAAGTGCAAAAGTTTGTTCCCCCAGTGTTTTGAATAGGAAAAGAGGATGATGTACCCCTATCATACAATTATGACAGTATGGCACCTAATCATCACACCCATACAGTATGTGGCTCTTCCCCAGACTTTTGTCACAGAGTTTGAAGCACTCAATTGTATAGAACATCTTTGTGCACTGTAACATTACAATTTCTCTTTACTGTAACTAAGATAGTCCAGCCTTGATCCACGATGACAATGCCCCTGTGCGTTCCATGAAGATATGGGATGTGAAAGAACACAGAGCGTCCTACACGTCCTACACAGAGCCCTGATCTCAACCTCACTGCTCATTTTTGGGACGAACTGGAACCCCGATCCTCCTTACCCGATATCAGTGCCTGACCTCCTCATTAATACTCTTGTACCACAGCCACAGAAAAATCCCCACAGCTACACTCCAAAATCTAAAAAGCCTTCCCAGACGAGTGAAGCTTATTACAACAGGAAAGAAGGAACTATATTTTTGGAACTGGATGTTCAGCACTCACATTTAGGTGTGATGGTCAGGTGTCTAGATACTTTTGGCCATGTAGTGTTGGACAAGAAGTAAAAGGATTCCACAAAGTTGAAGATCAAATATAATTGTACACCAAAAAAATACATTGAGTGAGTGGCTGAGTGGATGAGTGAGTGAGTGGGTGGGTGGGTGGGTGGATGAGTGAGTGAGTGGGTGGGTGGGTGGGTGGATGAGTGAGTGAGTGAGTGGGTGGGTGAGTGAGTGAGTGACTGAGTGGGTGAGTGAGTGGGTGAGTGAGTGGGTGAGTGGATGAGTGAGTGGGTGGGTGGGTGGGTGGGTGGATGAGTGTGTGAGTGAGTGGGTGAGTGGGTGAGTGAGTGGGTGAGTGGATGAGTGAGTGGGTGCGTGGATGA
>JBCNYH010000005.1:14755505-14781632 GCA_039654325.1 Tandanus tandanus
TATATATATGCACACACACACACATACATAAGATAACGGCAAAAATAACAGTATACAGATATTAAACTAACAACGCGGAGATAAGTGAACTTCTGAATAAAATAAAACTAGGCACATCAGCACATAATACAAGCTTACCTCAACATACACCAGACAACATACACCAGACAAGTATTCAGTCATTTATAGGAACGTATAGTATAACCCGCCGTTCATTTATATGCAAATTACTACTGCATTTATCGTGAGATACACGTGAATCATGTGTGACTTTTCGCAGTACAATGTCGCCCTCAGTGTGCAGATTTATTACTTTTCTTGGTGAAGAAGCTTCTAATAATAGTGCATTTTAACGTACAAAGACGTATATGATGCATTCCAGCTTTTATAAAAGTTTTCCTGTCAGTCAAACCACCACAAAAACAAGACAACAAATATGTCTACACTGTTCAAATAAACGTTAACTGTTTACACCTTTTTCCATTTAACCTAAATGGACTGCTTCTTTACTTTTGTGTTGAAGCTATAAAGCCAATGTAGCTAAGACATTAAAAACTACTAGTATCACAGTCTGAATCGTTCCAATAAATAAATAAATCTTTATTTAGCTAAATATTTTCTCCAAATGAGACTGTTAGATGATGGCGTGTTATTTTAGTTTTTATTTATTCAATTAGGTCCAAAGTGGAGTAACATCACCATCCACATCTCTTTAAACATCCCTGAGGTATATATATATATATGTATATAAAATGATTTTGTTTATCCAAGATGGCCGCCCACATAATGTAGAGAATTCAGCTACATGGTGAAAAGATAACTGATAATTCGGAGGAACTGGGCTTCATTTAAACGTACATCAGCGATTACGATTAATTCTAATAAAAGAAAACGACTCTGTCCTACTTACATCATTTAGCCTTATAAAAGTTTTTTCTAGTAAATCAAGTCGCGTGAATAAAACTTCAACATGAACTTGAGGTAAAAATAGTTTTCTGTCTGTTGGTGGAGTTTGTTACATTTCGCAGTCGCCACTATAGCTACTGCACTGTATAAGCATAAAGGCCACAGTCTTCCTGTCCTCCTATTGGTCAGTTTTGGTAAATGGTAACAAAATTTCAACATGAAATTTTCCTCAATGCCACAACTTCTTCATTGGCTGTTTTTGGTCCATAAACCAGCCAATGGTGACCAGGTCGCACTACGCCTTTGAATACCATCAATCTTCGCTCACGTCTAAAGAACTCTATCAATTTGGGCTGTGGGGTGTGGCGTGAATCCGTTATATGTGAAACCTGATTACAAGTTGCTTTTTGCAATCAAGATTTGATTACTGTGCCGAACGGTAAGAAGGCGGACACACAAACTGACATTCCACTCACTCATCAGTCATTATGAGGTTTCTAAGCACTTTCAATCCTGTAACTTAAATCCAATGACATTAAAAGCTCCAGAAGCATCACCAAAAACTTTACTGTCATATCAGGACAGACAGAACGTGGTTATAGAGTGGTCATAAGCGGTCATTTGCTCCCTTTATGTACACAAAAAAAACCCCATCTGTTTAAAATATTTCAAACTGTGGTGTCCAATTACTTCCTAGCGTCATTTACACTGACGTCACCGAAAAGCACATTAAGTACATCCACTACAGGGCGGTTCACAGTCTAAAGCGACAAACGTGAACAAATCACCACCATTTTCCATCAATATAGATCAACTTGTGTTTAATTTACATTTACAGCATTTGGCAGACTCCATTAACCAGAGCAACTTAGTTGAGGGTTAAGGGCCTTGCTGAAGGGCCCAACAATGGCAGCTTGGTGGTAATGGGGCCTCGAACTGCTGACCTTCTGATCAGTAAGCCAAAGCCTTAACCACTGAACCAGCACTGCCCCCAATTCACGTACAATCTCCCGGGTTGAAGTATCATATACAGAAGAAACTTGCACACCCTCTCTTCAAAAATGATCTGCCATTACTACAATTTCTTTCCTGCTGCTCGTGCTTTAAGCTACATCACTCCTACGACCGGCAGCGGTACTGCGCCATTCCGCGGACATTCGCACGCTTCCCGAAAAACGTGCACCAATACACCAGAAATGATCGCAGAGTACAGATACAAGGCTCGGTTCGTATCCGCTGAGCATGAATGGGCTTTAAGTGTGGAAAAGAGGAGCCGCAAGCTCATTCGCTGCACACAACCGGTTTTTCACGTTATACCTGAACTGTTACAAAACTAATTCCCTCGGTGTGCTTGACAATTTGAACTTTCTGCAAATCACTACTGAATCTTATCTGGGGTTCGTTCTTAAAACGAATTAATAATGTTATAGGGTATTTATTATTTATTATAATCAGCATGAATAAACACGTGTAACAGAATGACGCGCTGCGCTAACGCCGCCCTGTACCATTGCACTCAATGAGATAATCATTTACCAAAAAAAAAAAAAACACGAAGAATGAACCCGTCACCTGTAGACGAGTAATGTGTTACAGAGTCATACTGGAAAAGTACTGAGTTATTAAGCAGCCTGTAGGCATTTGCTGGAAGTCCTGGGAACTGGAGAAAAGGTATGAACGTCTACTCAAACTGGAAACAAGACAGTTCTAACCTTCCCAACACATCAGGATCAAAGAATTCCTCGATTAAAGGAACATCGAGTTGGACTACACAGCTCGTTTAAATACTTGATTCTGATTGGCCAATTACAGTATTCATCGGTCTGTTATTTCTTTTTAACACACCACTGTGTTACTTTGGAGAACATCAAGAAAGTCGCGTCAGGGTTTATTTCATAACGATACTGATAACGTTCAGGTCGCCGTTCCTTATCCTTAACTTTATCCAAATCATTGCTAGCAAATACTCGAATCTGATTGGTTGGAAGGTGTTGATTGGTCGTATAACTATAAATTGCTCCTTCTAACATATTATGGTTGCTGCAGTACTGAGAAGCTTCTGTAAAATTGAAACCATGCACACTCACACCTAGGGGCGATTTAGAACAGCCATTTAGCCTAACGTGAATATACCTGGACTGTGGAAAAAACCGGAGTAGCGGGGGGGGACCCACGCAAGCACGGGGGAACATGCGAACTCCACACAAAAACGCCCTCGCCGAGCCCACGACCTTCTTGCTGTGCGGCAGCCGTGCAAACCACTACCACACCGTGCCATGCAAGCGATGAGTAACTAACGTCATGGATGTTGGTGCTAAATCGCGGAAGTAGCCGCAGAATAAAATTGCTGTCATGTCATGTCGTTTGGAAAATGATTGGCTCTGCAGTCGTTCCAGGATTGGACTGCGTGACGTGTGTTTTTCAGGGTGGTCGTCATGTCAAGATTAGGTAATCATAGTGCCATAAATATTTGCCGTGACTTGGTCTGGAGACTGACCACCACCAATCATCATCCATGCCCTGGCGAATCATCGGAGAGGAGGGTCAAGAACTCGTCAATCATCGCTATCGAGGAAGACGTCATAGGAGTCAAACTAGAGGGGGAAACAAAATCTTTCTAACCCGCTGGACACTTTTCATTAGCATGTTGCGGGATGTCAGGAAACCCAACCGCCCCCCCCCAGCCTGGCACTCGAACCCAGGACGTTCTTACCACTACGGCACCGCGTCCGTAGTGCGAAAGGCATCCCAGGCGCCAGGTCGCTGTTCTCCTGCGACGCCATAACCACAAAATCCACCGGCCGTGACAAAACCGTGATGTCGTGTGTTCTAGACCCGCCGGATTGCTTCGAATGCGGTCGCTGGTTATTTTCCTCCGAGGGCACGCGCAAGGGTGTGCTTTATTCCTAGCTTAAGGTGATACCGAAGCCAGATTATTATTTTTTTGGGTTGGTGGTGTTAAAAATCTCCACTGGTTTCTGTTCACAGCCCGGATGTGTGTGTGTGTGTGTGAGTGAGTTTTCTTCACAGAGTTCCTGAAGCTGCGAAGAGCTACTCTGCAATCAGGTGCTTTCCATTCAGAGGCTTATTAATTTACCCAGACTTCAAATATCCATGTCGTACACCTCCGAACTCGGATATACGACTCCAAACCTCGTTATTACGCAGTGGGACAGCGCGTGCTTGCTTCACTTTTTCACCCCTCCTCTCTCTTTCTCTCTCTCACAGACTTGTTTGACGTGTGTTAGCCAAGTTAGCAAACTTCCCTCCCCGAGCACATGCTAACTCCTAATACCAGCAGGCCAATATCCGAGATGACACCCTGGCACACGCGCGCACTCGGGCACGTTCGAATCCCTCAGAGTGCCCCTTTCAAAAACTTTTAGTTCACGTGCCGACGCGCGTGCGTGCAGGATTATTTCCATGAAAGTCGTGTTTTGTCCCCCCTCCTAGAAGCCTTGAGTTAAACTAAACTACTTCAGCTTGGGGGGGGTGAGATTAACCTGCGCGTGACGGTTGCGTGGAAACGTTCACGGGAGTCGAAAATAAACAAACAAATGAGTAAACAAAGACTTAATGAGGCTCGAAGTTTGTTGTTGTTTGTGTGAAATCAGGTGTTTGGGAGGCTTTTGCGGAACTAGGCCACACTGCCTACAGGGATAGCATGTAGCTTAGCATGTAGCTTAGCGGCTAAGTAACTTTTACGGCGTTGCAACAGGTTGTTCCAGTGTGTTCGGGCGTTTTAAACAAACTTCGGGTCGGACAGTTTGGAAGTTGTCGAGTCGTCACGTCGAGCCGCGCGTGCCTCGACAACGCTCGTGCACTTGTTTCGCTGTGTTGTTGTTTATTCCGGATGCAAAGTGTGTTTTTTTTTATCTGCACACTGCCATTACATGCACGTTAGCTAGCTAACTTAAACTAGCCAGGTAGCTAGCTTAGTGTCTCTGCGTGTGCGTGTGTGTGTGTGAGAGAGAGAGAGCTGTTGAGGTTTGCGCCGCTTTAAAAAAGAAAAGTTCAGTCCACCGAAAACACTTCCGTTGCTTTAACGTCTGCGCTCGCGCCACGACCCTCAAGTTAACGTTACCTGTCTCGCTCGGTGCAAAGCGTCAACGAAGCCGTCTGTCTTCATCCCGGGCTGAGCCGCCGCCGCTGCTGCTGCTGCTGCCGCCGCCGCCGTTGCTGCTGCTACCGAGGCCTGTCCCTGCGCCAGCTCCGCCATCATCATCATCATCATCCTCCTCCCTCCTTCTCTAGCACCACGGCGGCAGCTCACGCGGCAACACGACGAGCGAACGAGCGCTGAGCGAGGCCGACCCAGGAAGCGGAAACGCGTCGCGCTGCTAGGAAACAGCGCGAGACCACAGCGTTGTTTCCCCCCCCACTCAGCGCTAGCTAGCTAGCTAAGCTAGCCACTCTCCAAACTAGCAAATAAATAAATAAACACGACATAAAATAACACATCAGCGTGTGTTCTGAGGAAATTGTTTTCATTGTGGTTATTTTCTGAAATGTTATAAATATTAAATCTAGATTTGCTCAAGTAAACAATAAATAAATAAATGTTACCTCAGATAAACAAAACTGCCTCAACAGTTGAGTCACTGTGTATTTAATAATGGGTTTTTTTTCTTTTTATTTATCATTTGTTGTTTTCTATTCTACACTATATGGCCACTGACCATCACAGCCATATCTGGTTCTTCCCCAAAATCTCACTCAGGAGTCTCGGGGAGCCTATCTCAGCCAACACTGGGCGAAGGTCGGATACACCCTGAACAGCTCACTAGACCATCGCAGGGCAACACACACAACCATATACACTCACATCCACACCTAGGGGCAATCTGGAACAGCTAATTAGCCTTTTGACTAGAAGGAAACCAGAGGAACCGGGGGAAACCCACACAAACACAGGGAGAGCGTGCAAATTCCACACAGAAACACCCGAGCCCAGGACTTAAGCCCCGATCCTTCTTGCTGTGAGACGGACGTGCTAGCCGCTACGCCACCGGGAGAAAATATGATGTCCTCAAATGAGGACAGTGGGGTCTCGAGTTTAAGCTGCATAAAATGTCCCTATGTGTCACCTTTTATACACATTTTTAAATATTAATTCCAAGAATTTCACTGCCGCCAGTGATGTTCCACTGTCACCTGTATACGACAAAAAAACTTCATTTAATTAATAATTAATTTTTGCATTAAATGGAAAAGATTTGCATCGAAGATGCTGTGAAGTGGCATTTTGTAAATTATTAAAAAAAAAAAAAAGATTTACACATCATAGAAGTTCTGTGAACATGATACTGCTGTAGACAGTTCACATATAGAGGATGAACTAATTCAAGGTTTTTCTCCTCCTGCACATGTGGAAAAGGCTAACGTTGAACATCTGGAGGATTTCTGGGTATTTTTAATTTTTTTTTTTTCTGGAAGAGATACGAGTAAAATGTGTTAAAATTCGCACAAATCTTCAGTCTGTTTATGCAAATTAGGGGTGACCCTTTGCCTTCTGGATTTCATTTCCCCCTATAACAGGGAATATGAGCTCTTGGAATGTAGCATTAAAGATTTAAAGGACAACGGATGTCCTGCAGTTATACTGAATATTGTGAGAAACACCAGGATCAGGAAAGCCCTGGAAAGAACGCCTCAGCTGGGGGACAGTACCAATGATTAAAATGATGAGAGGGCGAAGTTTAAAGCTGTGGGAGAGTTAAAATGTAAAATAAACTCCACAGGCTTGCCAAAGGGTGTGAAATATTAAGCATTTAAAAGTTATACATATGAAGCTGGCTCATTTTTGCTCTGTCATGCATCGAGCGTTGTGTGATTGAGTACGTAATGCACGCGGTTATCTTTTTTTTCTTCCCCGTTGAACCCCAGGCACTTTGTCAACTCCAAAAAAAAAAAAAACAGCAAGGAAATGAATCACAGGGTTGATTCACCTCTGTGTAACTCACACTTTCAGATGACTCCCCCCCACACACACAAATTGGACATAAGTGCCTTCTGAGCTCGGATATTGCTAACATGTGGCTCTGCGATGAATTCCAGGTCAGGATCAGGTGGGGCTGCGAAGTCAAATCCCGGCATCAAAGAGCCCGTCACAACCGTTATGAACCGGTTCAGCTGGAACAATGATCTAAAGCAGGTGTGAGAAGGGCAGACGTGGTAGAAAGATGGACTGCAGGATAGGAATAAGTGCACATCAGTAATCTTAGACCTTCTCGGGGCAGTTAAACATCAGTACAGGGCCGATCAGGTGTCACACAACAAAAGAGTCGAATTTAAAATTCATGAATAATCTGCATGTGTGTATTAACAGATGATTGAGAGTCTGAGTGGAGTGCAAGAGTGTTTCAAGACGTCTGGGATGGCTGCCAAACCACAAAGTCAGAACTTTCACTGCCTAGAGTGTGGGCCTGTCAGCTCCATACGGACATAATAAGAGACGTCGTGGAAATTTATGAATGGTGACCTACTGAAAGTTTTGTATTGGAGAATCTCAAACACTGTGTTAAAGGTGCTGTTTACTGGATAATCATTAATGGTGTATCCAGGCACCTCATTTCACAATTACCAGAAGAATTGTATGCAAAATATGTTCTCGCCGTACCTACTTAGGTTTCCTCGGGGTACTCCGGTTTCCTCCGATAGTCCAAAAACATGCACATTAGGCTAGGTGGCTGTTCCAAATAGCCTCTAGGTGTGGGTGTGAGTGTGAATGGTTCTGTGTGTTGACCCTGTGATGGTCTGGCGACCTATTAAGGTGTGCCCTGCCTTCGTCCAGTGTCAGCTGAGATAGGCTCTAGCATCCCCATGACCCTTAATAGCCACAAAGTCAGAAAGAGGTTGATTAAAATGAGTGAGTGAGAGGGAGAACAACATAAATAGTAGAATGTATAAGAGAATCCACCTCACTTAGATGCTTGTGCATGTTTTAATTAAATGTAATTTTCTGGACCGGAAAATTAGCTTCACCCCCAAGCCACCATCTTGCGCTGCCATCAACTTCAACCTCAGAAATGGGAAGCCAGAAAGGAGCTGGAAATGGTGTCAGATTCGACCTCTGTGCGTATGAGCTATAAAGGTCAGGGGGGAAAACCATGGACGTATTCATGCTCATCTTTCGTTAGCCACAAGCTAGCTAGGTAATCATGACAAATGGTGTATATATACCTCCTCAAAATAGTTCTATATCAATATCAATTAATTCTGCATTAAATGGAAAATTTCACATTAAAAACTGCCATGACATCCCCCTCACAGCAAGAAGGTCCTGGGTTCAAGTCCCGGGCCTGTGTGGAGTTTGCATGTTCTCCCAATGCTTGCATGGGTTCCCTCCGGGTACTCCGGTTTCCTCCAACAGTCCAAAGACATGCACATTGGGCTAATAGGCTGTTTCAAATTCCCCCTAGGTGTGAGTGAGAGTGCGAATGCTTGTATGTACATTGGCCTTGCGATGGACTGGCGAGCTGTTCAGGATGTACCCCGTCTTTACCCAGAGACGGCTGTGATTGGCTTCAGCCTCCCCGAGACTTTAGTAGGATTGGCTGGCATCACTTCAAGCCATGTGGAAAAGCCTTATAGGAAAAATATTACTGAATAATACAATCAGAGCATTAAACAATTCAAGTTCACTTCATAATACATAGTAAGGATTAGTTTAGACAACTGTATGTTCTGTTTGGTACATATTAAATGTGGGTATGTAACCAGAGACACAGAAATACATAGATAGATAAAATAATAAATATATTTTATTGATCCTGCACATAGCATAATGGAAATCTTACTAAGAATTAATTTATAAGCAAGCTACATTTCAAGTCTTTGCATTCTAGACTATACATGTACCTGTATGATATGTAATATTATAACCAGTGTGTGCGTATAATAATTCATGCGTGTCCTGTAATCCAGAGAATTGCTATGTGTGAGGTTTTAGTGCTGTTAACACAAAGTCTTTCTCACTGTGAAGTGACCAAAAACAATCAGCCCTGTCCTCAAAATACATTCTCAGTCCTTGTTGTCTCTCCTTATCGTTCTTTCCTTTCCTTCACGTCTGTTCTTCATCCAACCCCCCAACCACTTTGCTTTGAATCCTCCCGGAGTCTGTACTTTCAACGACTCAATTACGCAGGGACCCCGTGGTGAAAATTACAGATGTTTTTCCATCATTTCTCTCTTTCCGCTGGGACGGCTTGACCACTCCCTGCTGTCCATTCCTTCCTTCCCTCCCCCCTCTCTGCCATCCCATCTCTCTCTCTCTCTCTCTCTCTCTCTCTCTCCATCCCCTTCGTCTCATACACTTACTCCCCACCTGTCGTCTTCTTTTCCTTTTCACTCCCCATATGTAGAAGTTATTGTGTTGCTATCAGTGACTGCGATGAAATAATGGGTAAATGGACTTGTTTGTGAAATCCTCTCACCATGAGCTGAGAGCGAGAGAACAAAAACTATCCATATACTGTGACAGAGAGAATCTCAGAAAGCATTGTCCTTTACAACTGTCTTTTTCTTGTCATTACTACAAACATCAGCGAGAGGAGCTCGGCAGGGAGATGAGAGGTTTCCATTCGAATGGAGCTCAAATAACACTCACCGCAAACATGTAAATATTACAGCAGATACAAGATGCTGTGTGTGACTGAAACAGACATTTAAACAGAAATACTTCAGAACAGCTTATTCCTACAATACTGATACACATACATACATACTCATACAGATATATAGTATATCTGAAACAAACACAATCATAATATGTTCGTGGATTATTGTCATGATAATATGCAACAAGAAGCAACTCTGCAAGAAAATGAAAATCTTCTGACCAAAAGGTTGTGTGCTCAAATCCCATTGCTTCCAGGGAGCAGCTACAACAGCAAAGCTTTTATATAATATATATAAAAACTACTTATTAGTCTAAGTCTTGGTAAGATAACAAGCAACCAAGATCTATGTGTAATTCCCTTAAAATATTGTTCAAGCCAATTAGAAGGATTTTTTTTTATCCCAACTGAACATCTGTAACATTTTGGTCCTTAATATATAAAAAAAACCACCATTCAGATTATTTTAAATAGAGATTTGAGACTTTATGGACATCTTTACAATTCTGTGTTGTCAGCATCAGAGTGAAAAGAGATGTTAAAACACTGGATTAAAACTCCCAGGGGAAGCATGCAGAGCGAGAATAAAAGAAGGCCAAGAATAGACCCTTGAGGCACACCAATGATGAGGACAGCCCTCCTCATCATTGGCTACACCCCTTTATCCCCAAGGGACACAAAACTGTTCTATAATATTCTCTAATTTGTATTATTATTATTATTTTTTAAAAGCTACGTTTAAGAGTACGTGACACCTTTCCTGGATTAAAATAGCTATATATTTAAAAAAAAAAAGCCATTATACAGAAGTAATATTAGGGGAGGAGGAACAAGTATGTAAATGATTTACACTCAAAAAAAGTTTGCATTTGGTAATTAAATGTTATATACAGTATGTACTATTATGTAATATATACTTACCCTTTTCCGTATTGTAAAGAGAAACCTTTGTAATTTGGTAAAATATTTTAGTTTACTTAAGAAGCATTGCTAATAATCAGACCATATTGTCAGTTGCTATGTTTCTAACCCTGAGATTATTGCCCCATCTTACCCCATAGTGACTACAGAGACTAACTTTCAATTCAATTACAGTCCACAAGGCAAATTTAATTTCAAAGCATAAATTAATTTAATTACTGGATTCAAAGCTTTTTCAGGCCGCAGGTTGTATGTTAAAAACCCTATTTAATAATTACACAGATCAGCTATAACAATAAAAACATAATAACTACTGACAGTTAACAGTTAATGAACAGTTATTATGAGCTCGAATCGTATATGACTGAAGAGCTGGCAAGGTGCCAAGCTGGATTGTGATAAATAAGCATTTTTATTATTTTAAAGAAATTCTTGAAAATGTAAAAATATATACATACACATGTATATATATATGTTTGTATAATCAAATACTCAATGGAAGCTCCAAGGACTGGAGGCCTGTTCCTCACACCAACCAAGTCTTGTTTGGTAGAAAAAAAGTCTTATTCTTATAAATAAAGAAAATTCTTTCTTCATTTTTGCTATCAAATTCTTTCATTTCAAATTCTGTTGTTTTTTTCTGGAATAAGTCCAGAATGAACGGACAACTGACCAGCTAGCATTAGAAATTAGCTTAGCACACATCGCCACTGCTTTCATTTTTTTTCCTGTTATGACCGCTACTAATGGTATATGTAGTGATATCCTAGGAGATTAGCCAATCAGAATGTGTGGTTGCTCATATCCAGTGGGTATGGATGGAATAATATGAATTATCTCGTTACAGTAGCACCTGCTAAGGAGTGGGATGTGTGAGGTGGACTTGGAGTAGACCGGACTCCTTAATAGCTGAAAGGGTGGATTAGCATGCACGCATCTGACACTCGGGGCACCACCTTTAACCCACTTGGATCAGGGATCAGACCCAGCCGGCCTCTCAACCTTCACCATCTAACACACAAAAAAAAATCGAAAGGCATAATGAGGGCCCCAGCGAACTAAGCAGCGACCCCCAGGGTGTGGCTCCAATACAGAGGCAGCAGAGAGCAAAATAAATCTATTGATTTGGATCAATACACTACATTACTGACACGCCTGGGGAGAGTGTGTTGTACGTGACAGGGAGGGTTTGTGTCCAAACATGACGAAGCTGGTTATGGCAAGACAGCAGCTTCATTATTATACGCAGTTTGACACTCGGAGCTCATCTCTCTAATCAGTATCACTCGCTGGGTTGAAGCTTTCAGCTAAGCCTAGCTGTAGGATCTATCTTTTTATCTTCCTAACAATGCACAGTGATGCTACTGAGGTTAGCTAGCTAGCTAGCTAGGGATTTGTTCAGCGGTTTGTTTCACAATTGGCTGGTGTTTGGTTATATAAATAATTCGGTCAAACTGTCAGCTATATAAACAGATAAAAAATATTTAGCTGCCATTAAGATCTGCCTCTAGGTATATCACTTTTTTTATCCTACGTCACTAGATATGAGCAATTCGCTCTAATCTACTCCTAGGATATCAGCTCATACATTGGTGACCTCAGTGTCACCAAAAAATAAAAAAATAAAATCGTGAGTCGTAAAGTCGTGACTTGTTCTACTGTAGGCTAAAATAACAGATTTTTTATTTTCAAGCAGAAGACAGGGTTTTTTCCCCACCAAACTCGTTTGGCGTAATGCTGGTTCTACTAGCAAACCAGAAGTGCTGTTCATGCCAGTTTTTCAGTCTAAACTAAGTCCATGAAAAGCAACAAAATATAGAATTTAATTATATAGTAATAAGAATATATTTCTGTTTTATTTTAAGGATTTTTTTGAATGTTTTTTACACCAAACACAACTGTAATGGTCTACAGGCCTTCAGATAACCAGTTAGCTCCGTGCTAACCAGATAGCTCAGAGGTAGCTGGATCTCCACGAAAAGCAACAAAATATGGAATTAAAGTGTTTTAGTAAGAACAAATTTTTTATTTAGAATTTTTTTAATTATTTTCCCCACCAAAGTAACCTTAACGGACTACTGGACTACAGGCTAACTAGCTAGCTCTGTAATAACCAGCTAGTTCTCCTGTAGAGTATTTTATGCTAAGAAAGTATTATGTAATATATAATGATTTTTTTCATTTTCGAGAATTTGAATACAATAATAAGATAATAGAATAAAACAGTCCTTCTACTCCCTCTCGTCGAATATGATTAATAACTTTCTTACGAGGAAAGCTAATCATATTTCACTCGATGTCATGGAATAACGTATGATATAATAAATAGCTACTATGAAATATGCTAGCAACAACAAAAATAGAAGGCCCTGTTGTTTAATGCCTGGGGAGATATTTTTGTCCATATTTTTGTGAATTTCCTAAAATCCAATCACAATGGAGCATTAATGTGCTCATATGATGCGTGGGATTTCTTAGTTAGTAAGCGTAAGTAAGTTAATCCACTTGTTCTGATAAAAAGCTATTGATTGAGCGCACATTGAGCAGGGTTGGAGTGTGAAAGCCTATTGATAGATAAAGCTAAGGTTGGTTCAAAAGCACTGTAACCTGAGAAGAGCAGTGGCCCAACTAGGCATTAAGCAGCAGGCAAAATATTTCTATTTTTCCATCAATATTTTATCACGCACTCGCCGGAAAACATACACACTGAGGATTTGACTGTAATGGCCCCCCATCTGTTTATAGATCTGGCACAGAGACTAGAAAGGGGTGCATGTGATGCCCTTTGACAGCAACAGACGCCCAGTAACAGACTTTATGTTGAACATACTGTCAAGGAAGTACTTTTTTTTTAATAGCATTCAGTGACTTTCTACAAAGACTATGTAAATGTCGCACAAATGGTAAATGGTGTATGAAATGAATTGAGAAAAGCTTGATGTGGTGGATTGTATGCATGCGCTTTCCGAACTGTTCATCAGTTTATAAAACATGGATTCTGGTTTAATTGAAACCGAATAATTGTTTAATTGAATCATGCCAAAGTGGGCTCGATCGACTTATAGAACGCCTGCATTTTTATAAAGCCGGGGATGTTAACCAAAGCCGCAGAAATGCATTAGCGAAATGTTTTAACAACGCTCTGCTGCGTCGATCTCTGGTGTGTGCGCTATAAATCCAGCAGACAGGACAAAGAACGTGAGCTCACTGTCTATCTCAAACCCATTAGTACACGCTGCAAACCTCTAGGGTTACTTAACACGCCTAAGATTTAGGCAGCCATAGCCCTGCATTATAATCATAATCACAACATAGATTTACTCAACGGATCCCCTTGAAGATTAGTAAGCATCCACTAAAAGTACTTAGCAATGATCAAATATTTATAAACTCAAAACAGGTTATGGGTTTAAACTTTAGAGTGGATCACAGAAACTCACAAAACTTTCCACTGAAGTGTGTTTTAAACCCGAATGAGAACGCCTGTAGAGCTCAAATACCGGACGAAGGTTTTGGGTTTGGGCTAATCAGCGGTAACTGACCTGCTGACCTTCTTCTTTCATGTACCTTTACGATGATGTCTGATGTTTATAATAATGGCAAAGCAGCGAGGCAAATGGACTAATGCTAATTCAAGCTAATACATGGCTAATACAATGCTAACATGTTTATTTAAACTCCATTTGAATTCTGGATTCTGATTGGTCAGTAAGTGTTGATTAGTTTTCTGTACCAGCCACTGTAATGGAACTTCTTTCAGGTTTATATAAATGGGTTAGTTTAATGAGGCATAAGAATCTTTCACTTTATTGTACAAGCACCAAATTTGGCACAAATGATGTCCAGGGCCTACTATTCAAGAAAAGCACATTAGACACCTAAGAATCCAAGATGGCCGCCATTTTAAAAAATGGCCGTCTCGTCAAACATAAAAAAACTGTTTTCAGTGCAGAACTTGAATGAATGGGTGTATTAATGGCACAGACATTGAAATGTATGTTTTCTGAGATGACGAACTCAATGGTGCTAATAGGTTATGCTAACCTAAATTCAATATGGCCGCCAGTTTTGGCGATAAAAAAAATTTCCAACTCATGATGACAGTTTTCAGCACCTATTTTTATCACAGATATTGGATAACGCTGCAGCCCATCTCGTCAGGTGGTTGATATTTTTATAACAGGGAATGATGTCAGAGCAAAGTGCTACGCTTGGTGCTGAGTCTCTTTCTCAGCAGAAACCAAAAGAATGATTGGAATAATAATGACACAGATATGCTCAGCCAAGGTTAGTATATATTACCATTGATTGCACCATGAAATTTCATGAATTGCTAAACACGAATGTCATGATATGCATGGCCAATGTAAATTTTATTCCTGGACATCGCAACAATAAATTTGCTCTAATCTTTAAAATTTTTAGCTAACGTTGGCTAACGTGCAACAATTACTCGCCAAGACGGAACATAAAGGATCCATAATCCATCCATCCATTTTCCGAACCGCTTATTCCTACTAGGGTTGCAGGGAGGCTGGTGCCTATCTCAGCCGACTCTAGGCAAAGGTGGCGTACACCCAGAACAGCTTGACAGACAGGGCCAACACACACAATACAATAAAGTATATTTTATAGTTACTTTTCGTGCATTTATGCATATAATGTTCTGGTCACACAAATGGTATCCATTTGCAGGGCCAACACACACACACATCTATTCACATTCACACCTGGTGCAATTTGGAACAGCCAATTAGCCTAATGTGCATGTCTGTGGGAAGAAACCTGGAATACACAGAGGACACCCATGCAAGCACAGAGAGAACATGCAAACTCAACACAGAAACACCCTCACCGAGTCTGGGACTCGAACCCAGGACCCTCTTGCTGTGAGGCGGATATACCAACCACTAGGCCACCGTGCCACCCAAGGCTCCATGATACAATAATACAAATTTTATGTCCCTGCTGTTTGATGGATTGAAGCTTTCAGCTATACTGTTATTTATTTATTTATTTATTATTTTTTATTTTATTTTTTTATTAGCGGGCTAGGTTGATAACGTTACAGTGTCATGCTACCTAAATAAGCTAGTTTGGTTTAACACCTGCTAGCATGTTATTTAGGCTAATACACTTTTAACCTGTTACCTGGCTGATATATTAATATTATGCGGCTGCCCTTAAGATCTAGATCAATTAATTTAGCTCCTGTTCTGTGATTATGAAATAAAAATAAAACTCATTCTGGTTTATTAGCATCATGGTCGGTGTGACTGAAATGAACATAAGTTGAAGGAATTCTTTTTGCAGGATTTATGTATGGGTTTATCTATATTATCCATGCTAGCATGTCTGGCAGACATAAGTAGCGTTGGCGAGACTCTGGTTTCACAAGCGACATGTGCAAAACAATAGGAGTCTTTGTCCATTTAAGGATCATGGCAGGCATACAGAGAGCGACAGAAGAGCACCCATTAGCGCTCATTCTGTGTGACAACTTGGACTATTCATGTTCTTTTGTTGTGTTCCGGCCCCCTGAGGACCCCACTTGATGAGAGATAATTGGCCAAAGGTCAAGGATGATTAATTTCATTGGGCGGGTCTCACCTTTTCATACCTGACCTGACAGGTAGCGCCGTCTCCAGGTAAAATTCGAGCCATGTGAGACAGACCCACTCGTCATTGAGCATTTTTATCTCCTTTGCTTCGTATTGTTAGAAAGTCTATGACTTCCTCCTGATGACAACCAATCACCTTGATGTTGCCCCTAAGCGTCCGTGTCCGACTTCCTTTCTATTGTGGAGATCAAAGAAGAGCCAGGGATTGACCACATTCACAAACCGGCTCAGGATAGCAATGCTGACACAGGACGTGTTTTTAAGGATCTCAGATATGGATGGAGCTTCACCTTAAATGATGTATTATTAATATATTAATATTAGTTCAAACTCTAATATCCAAGACTGGAGAATACTTTAATAATTGTGTTTTGTTCATGTACTTAAGTATTATTTTGGCATATTTATACTTGGGTATGATCTCATTCAAGTACTCTGGGGGCGGGGATGGGGGGGGGGGGTGTTTACTTTTTACTCTTTGCATGCCATATACTGTATCCATTGAACATGTATTTTGATTTTATTTAGATTTTGTGTTTAAAGCATGCAATCAAGTATATAAGTGTAAAAAAAACCCACCAATTTGCTGTTAATGATTTAATTAGTAAATGTAAAAACATTTTTCCTTTATTTTTAAATGTGTCAGAAATAGCAATATAACAGTAATATTTTGATATTCTATTACAGGACTAACACAAACACAAACAACCATTCACACTCACATTCACTCCTATGGGTGATTTAGTGTCGCCATTTGACCTAATGTGCAAGGGAGGAAACTGAAGCACCCAGAGGAAACCCACACAAGCACATGGAGAACATGTAAACTCCACACGGAAAGATCCTCGTCTGAGATTCAAACCCCGAACCTTCTCACTGTGAGATGAGAGTGCTCACCACTAAGCCGCTTAAAGTATCATTTATGTATTACGAATTAAAATATTATTTCCCAGTCCTATTTTCACCCTTTGGGGCATCTCTTTTCTGTCACTGCACTACATTTGAACATTTCTAATTCTTTGGAAAAACCCCAGAAAGTTTTGAAATACTTATATGGCAGTGCGTGTGTGATTGAGCGCCCTCTGCAGGCGAAGAATAGAATCGGATAGTCGGATAGAATCAGCGGGTAATATGTTGATGAGTTTCACCTGTGTGCTGTACAGAGCTATAATATTTATGTGTGCTCTTTTTGTTTGCTTACATAAAGAGGCCAGTAACCAGAGAGAGAGAGAGAGAGAGAGAGAGAGAGAGAGAGAGAGAGAGAGAGAGAGAGAGAAAGAGAGGGAGAGGGAGAGAGAGAGCTGCAAGCAGTCATGCACCTGTGTATGAAGGATATTCGGTAAATGTTGAAGTTATTTTGAGTCTCTGAGCGAGACAATAAAAAAATCAAGCTGCTGAAATGCAGAGGAAAGTGAATAAACTGAGTGAGCTGTTCACTTGTCTCTGAGTCTTTAGTGTCTCAAACAAGTCACAGCAAGAAGGTTCTGGGTTCAAGTCCTAGGCTTGGCTGGGCTGTTTCTTAGTGGAGTTTGCATGTTCTTCCCGTGCTTGCGCGGGTTTCCTCTGGGTACACCGGTTTCTTCCCACAATCCAAAGACATGCAGCAACTGGTTTTCTCTGGGTACCCTGGTTCCCTACCACAGTCCAAAGACATGTAGCGACTGGTTTCCTCTGGGTACCCCGGTGTCCTCCAACGGTCCATCAACATTCATTGATTGGCTAATTGGCTGTTGTGGGCAAACAAACACCCTAGGTGTGAGTGTGAATAGTTGTGTGCGTTGGCCCTGCGATGAACTGGCGAGCTGTTCAGGATGTACGCCACCTTCGCCCAGATTCGGCTGCTTTAGGCTTCAGCCTCCCCGCAACCCTAGTAGAATTAAGTGGTTCGGTGAAAGAATGATTGAAACACAAGCTTGACATTTTCTCCAGGGAATCTGTCTATCCTCCCGGTGCAAAAACGAAATCAAAGGATGGAAGACTGACTGTCCAATCTCCAAGTAGTCACTTCTTGAAGAACCAAACAACACAGCAACAAAGTTTATAGTGAAATACTTCAGGTTGGTATGAGAGGTCCGTGTGTATGAGGTCGGTGTGTATGAAATGCATATTGCAGAGTGTACACAGAATGTGTTTGTTTGATTGCCATGGAAGGGACTTTATTACAGTCAGCAGGGGGGCTCCTGGTCCCGGTTCTAAGTGCGGTGCTGAAAAGCACCCAGAGACCACCGCAGCTATGGCTAATGGAACGGAGTGAAGAGGTCGGAGGAGAAGAGAGCACGTAAGTGTATATTGAGGACAGTTTGCTGGACAGTAAATGGCTTGGCGAAGTTTGAGATGTCATTTGTTCTGGGTTCTTGTGTTCTTTTCTGTCATCGTGTCACTATTTCTTGATGAGTGCATAGATGGCTGGATGTGGTTCATTCTGCTTTAATATTCAGAGCTGTTTGGTTGAAACAGAACTTTGTGCCATGCTTAGATGTGGTATCACTGATAAGTTATAACTTCAGGTCATGTTTTATTTTTAATTTTAAAACTAAAATTAATTTTAAATTCATATTTGAAATAGATGGGAGCCATGATGACGTATTGTCCTTGAGCACTGGGGATACTGAAGAGTGATAAAAGATTTTCTTAAGTAGCGGAATCTTTCTGATTTCAAAAGTATTGGCAACCCCCAACCCCCACTCCCCATATGGCATCCACCATATTCTATGTATTTTGTGATCATTCGTATTTTATTCGCATTTTGTTCGCTCTAAAAAGCGAATGGTTTGAGAACAAAAAGCGAACAAAACACGACTGATTTACGACAGATTTGCTTTTTTTCGCCAAACATCCGCCAACCAATCACAAATCTGTCGGAAATTGTTGCGCGACGTTCGTGCGACATACTAATTTAAGCTGCAAAATATTCGCTCGCAAGTGTAGTCGCAAAACATCTTGACGCCGATTTCAAAATTCGCAAAACAATCAATTCGCATCAGTCGCTTTTCTGTCGCACCTCTAGTGTGATCACTCTTGTACTGAGTTGAAATGACTTGGTACCAGCCACAAATCAGCTCCAACACATCTATGTTTCACCATCGTATTCTGCCAAGCACGCTAATAATTTACACGAATCAACATGTTTCAAGCTCTGTTTTTAATAAACCGTCACAGACAACTGCAGTTACAAAATGACTATCAATTATTCTAAGACTTAAAGATAACAACTGAAGGCTAAGACATGAAGCTGAAGCTCCGAGTGCCACTACTTCTTCTGGCCTTCTCCCTGCAACCTGTGATGCTCTCGGAGCCTAAAAGGAATTAGAAGGAAAGAGAAATTTCATTTAGGCCAACAATGACTAGATAAAATACACCATTACACAGAAAATCCATACTTAATGAGGTTAAAGTATCTGCACACACCTGACTGCATTGATCTTGATGAAACCGGAGGCGTCTGAAGGATCGTAGTCTCCCTGAACATCCATGCTGGAGGAGAGAGACCAGAGAAATAAATTACATGACTGCTTCAGTCGAGTACTTTCAGTGCCCTATGGTATATTGTACCAGTTCAGAGACCATTATAATTCTACCGGTGTTGATCAATGGTCATGTGATGGGTTTTGTTCATCTAGTACTACCAGTGACCCTCGCTGATCATTTACACCAAATAAGGTGGTGAGGCTAACTCTCGAACCGTGCTTCTGCGTGACAAAACCAGTTGATCCGGTCTATAGCTCTAAACTGCAAGGTAACAGCTCACCAGACCAACAGGGCAACATACACAACCATTCACACTCACATCCTCACCTAGGGGTGATTTGGACTGTGGGAGGAACCTGCAGTACCCATAGGGAACCCAGGCAGGTACGGGGAGAGCATGCAAACTACACACAGAAATACAGAAATGCCCAAGCCCAGGACTCGAACCCAGGACTTACTTGCTGTGAGGCCAACGTGCTAACCACTATGCCACTGTGCGGCCTACTTTGCAAACTTACAGTTAGAGACTCCCTGTTCATAGAGGTGGAACCTTTTTGCCTGCCAAGCATGCTGAACTACAGCCGCAGGATGGGAGTTATGAAGCCAGGACCCCAGAGATGTCATGGGAGATTTTGCAACAAGGTATCAGACATCAGATCTTTCCATCACCATCATTACATAATGCGTCATCTCTCAAAACAGGTGCGGAAAGAAGGAGCATCAATCATGTAGCACGTCTCAATGTCGTCTTCTTTAATAGCTCTGTACTTGGATTGGATTCTATCTCACTTTAACTTCCTTTAGATACACGCGTCTGCCAAATGAATGTATATAAATGCCTCGAGCGTGCTCTCCCCCCTCCCAACAATACTCATCCTATCGATCTGATTTCCTTTTTCCTTTCCATATTTTATAATTACCGCAGTTTCTACCTGCCGCTCGGAGCTGTAAACAGAAACCCAGTAAGAAGTGTAATAAAACAACAATTAGACTCTTAGGAAAGAACAAATTGCGGGGGGCTGGGTTCATCTGAACTCAGTGTAGCAAGAGACATAAAAACAGACCCCCTTCCATTACCTTGTGTGTGTGTACGTTTTTATCCTAGTGTGTAACTCTTTGTATGTACAGCTGTCAGTGTAATCACTGCTGAGCCACATTGTGACATTTCTGCTGGATCAATACACCATGTGAAGGAACACCACTGTGCTAATGCTACTATTTACTGATTCCTGTTGAGTCACCGCAGGGAAACGCAGAGACCAGGACTCCGTCTTCTTCTCTTGCACATTCATGTTTTCTTGAAAGTCTCAGTGAAACACAAAGCCACCTCCGCCGACGTGACCTTTCAACCGAACGTTCCACGCTTAACCAGCATGAAACGGGCTACTTCCCCAAGCATGGCCGTAAGGGCCATTAGCGCACAACTGAAGCAAGAAGAGAGGCCTGGGCATATGGGCGCTCTGCTTTGGTCAGCTTTGAGCCTGCCCCAAGGGCGTCAATGGGTCACGGCTCTAAATACACTCACTGTTCTCGCAGGACAAGGCAGAAGGAAAGAGAGACGACACGATGGATGGAACAACTACGGGAAAGAATCTGACATTTGTTTCACCTTCTAAAGCTACTGGTACTCTGCTGAGATTTGTTCCCCTACAGATGGTCTCAGCTTATTGCATGACATACTGAGTGACCTGTTCAAGCAACACAACACACACACTGCACTTTATCATGTACAAGAGGCCTACATCGGATCTGGGCATACGCCTTAAGGCTAATTTAAACCTCTGCCTCAAATCTACGTCTCGGGAATGACGACGACACTCATGCAGGGTATTTAAAATGCATGTAGGTGTGCGTGTCCTCTAGGAGGCGCTGTCACATGGAAGAAAAAAGAGCAGGACGACTGCCAGTAAACATACAGGCAATGGCCAGGCCTTTCGGAACAATGTGCTCCGGACGGTATGCATGAAAACAACCTCATGCTACCTGTGAATCCGGAGTGGTGGTAGAAATGTTATGGTTTGGGGTTGCTTTGCTGCCTCAGAGATTGATGAATTCTGCATTATATCAAAGAACCCTTGAAGACAGTGTGATACCATCAGTATGAAAGTTGATCCTAAGTACACTCGCAAATCCACCAAAGAGGGCTCGAAAAAAGGATTAGGGTTAAAGAAGATGGTCAAAACCCATATTTAATCCCTAGCAAAATGTTGTAGGGGGTTTGAAAAAGGCTGTACATGCAAGAAAACTCTCAAACATCTTCCAATTGAGGGACGAGTAGTCAAAAATTTCAGCAAACAGATGTCAGAGACTGGAGGACAATTAACAAACACAGACAAGACATTATTTCTTCTAGAGGGGGCAATACTGGCTTCTGTATCCGAAGGTGTACCTACTTTCTCCAATATTTATTGATATTTTTGTTGATGGAAAATATGAATTTTTGATATTTGATGTAGCATAGTAATTCTGCAAGGGAAATTTGGCTCTGCATTTAACCCATCCAAAGTGAGCGCGCACACACACACACACACACACACACACACACACACACACACACACACACACACACACAGTGAGCACTCACATGCTCGGAGAAGTGTGGGCAGCCACATTGCGGTGCCTGGAGAGCAGTTTGGGGTTAGGTGTCTTGCTCAAGGGCACCTCTTCAGATGTGAAGGTGGAGGAAGGGGAAGGTGCTAACCACCACCACCACCACCTCACATTTTTCCTGCCGGTTCGGGAATCGAACCAGCAACCTTTAAGTCCCAAACCCACTTCACTAACCATTAGGCCACGGCTGCATCACCTTTATATGTAGATACTGAATTAAAAAAGAGAAACGTTTGCTTTCTGCTCTAAAAATCTCCATGAGATTTATACACTTTTTTCTATATAAAAGCCAAATGGTCGCACTAGGACAAATGTCCCTACCAAGCTATAAAAACATGGCCACATATACACAGACAGAGTCGTGGTGGTTACCTGACAAGCTCTTCGTTGTACAGAGATTTGGGTGATTCCCGTCCCAGGATGTAGACGTGACCTTTGAACACAGACAGCTGCACTTTGCCCTCCACGTTCTCCTGAGACTTGGCAATGCAATGGCGCACAAACTCACACTCCGGGCTGTACCAAAATCCTAGCAAAGGTGAAAAGGTGAACACAGGGACAAAACAGTCACAATTACAGTTACAGTAATCCTTTCATGCACTGTAGAGCAGATATAGCAATTTGAAGGGCACTATTGGATGGATTCACTGTGGAGTTTGCATGTTCTACCCGTGCTTGCATGGGTTTCCGCCGGGTACTCCGGTTTCCTCCCAGAGTACAAAGACGTGCATGTCCATTAGGCTAATTGGCTGTTTCAAATTGCCCCTAGGTGTGAGTGTGAATGGTTGTGTGGTCTCAGTGATGGACTGGCAAGCTGTTCAGGGTGAACCCTGCCTTCGCCCAGGGTCGGCTGAGATAGGCTCTGGCCTCCCCACGACCCCAGTAGGATTAAGCAGGCTGATAAATGGATTGATAGATGGATGGAGTAAGTATACAATCCAGTACAATCTTTATTCTAAAGCCGGTGGAAATGATCCTGACAATTTCTCTGATAAATGTAATAGAAATATTGCATACAGTCAAAACATTACGCTCCATGAGTAAAGACGAGCTACATATGCTTCAGCATTTTTCCCTCTGCTACTGAGCTGTGAGTGTGTGCAGGTGTGAATCAAGCCCTGTGTTTAATCCGTCCGTCCCTCTCTTCTCTGCAGGACAGCAGGGGCCGGGCGCTCCCTCTCTGGCTCCGGCTCTGGCTCCGTGTCCCCAGAGCGCAGTACTCTAATGAGTTTAATCTGTTCACACCTTTGTAAGGTGCGCCGTTCCCTTGCGCCTGCTCTTGCTCTCATGTGGCTTTAATTGCAGGGAGACTGATCTGTAATCAGCCACTAATGAGTTCAAATCCTATTATGGGAAGGAAAGATGGGCCAGAGAGTAGCCTTCTGCTTGTGACAAAGGGATTAGGACACCTGAGACGGAGAAAGACGGAGAATAAAGGAAGAGGCTCGGTGTCCGACAGAGAGAGAGAGAGAGAGAGAGAGAGGGGAGGAGGAGGAGGAGGGGACGTGTGTTTGAGATCAGCTAGGTACTCATACCTGGGTTTATTATTATGTAACATTTACTATGTTGCCTGTAACTCTAAGTGTATAAATATTAAACCGGAAACATTTTGAACCAAAGGAGATCAGGGAGCTTTACACTAAACACTCGACTACGAATGGTATTTATGTCATTATAAAATAATAAAAATATAAAATAATACATATGTAGGAATATATGAGACAGAATGTATGAGAACACACATGTATACACATATCAGATCAGTGTGTCACAATATTTGTAATTATAAAATCAATATGAAATTTAAGGGAACATGGTGGAGTAGTGGTTATCGTGTCTGGTATTGCATCATTGCCACGGGATAACTGAATTATTGCACTGTTTCCATCAGATAAGTTGAAAAATGATTGGCACGCACAACATAGTAACATGACTGTATGAGGGCGATGGTGGCATAGTGGTTAGCACATCCACTTCACAGCAAGAAGGTCCTGGGTTTGAGTCCTGGCTTGGCCAGGTGATTTTTGTGTGAAGGCTGTATGTACTCCTCATGCTTTCGTGAGTTTCCTCTGGGTATTCCAGTTTCCTCCCACAGTCCAAAGACATGCACATTAGGCTAACTGGCTTTTCCATATTGCCCCTAGGTCTGAGTGTGAATGGTTGTGTTGTTTGTCGGCCCTGCGATGGACTGTCGAGCTGTTCAGGGTGTACCCCACCTTCGCACGGATTCGGTGGAGATAGGCTCCAGTCTCCCCGCAACCCTAATAGCATTAAGCAGTTCTGCAAATGAATGAATGAATGAACTGATGATAAGATGCAGCTTTTTGTTCTTTGATTCATACCATTATACAAAAGCTTAGAGAACTTGATGCCCAGGCCTTGCTTGATGCACCTGACCTCTCTGTCCATGGTGAAAGCCTCGATGTCCAGGTGCGCGTGATAGAGAATGGTGCCTCCAGGGGTTTCGTAGATACCTGACAGCAAGCAAGAATGAGAAATAGACACATGCGAGAGTTATTCCTAAGCTGAACAACAGACATTATAAATAAATAGAGCTGTCAAATTGTCTAGAAAATACTAGAATATCTGAGTCCGGTCTCATGTACAGTGTACAGGTATTATCATTAAGATAATGAAGTCTGCTGACCAGTATGTGGTCCATCACCTGCTGTAGACAGAGCAACGAGCGGAAATGATAGGGTAACAACACTCAGCTGCCAAGATCTACAACCCTGACTCTTCCACACTGCAATTTACAACATCCGTGTGTGTGTGTGTGTGTGTGTGTGTGTATGAGACGGCTTTTTAAGTTATGCACAAACGAAGCTGTCGCTCAGCCGTCTAATGCGAAGCAGGGCAGAAAGATGGGAGGTTAAAGTTTCATCCATTTCAACAGATTTATATTGTAGCACGAGTATACAAGATGGAACCAAGATCCGAAGCTTGAGGACCAAACTATAATTTCGTATCAGTGTTTGTATTTATAACCACATAATAACTATAGACGCTACTCATTGTTTTATACAAGCCCTACTGAGCTACACACCGTAGCTCCTGAATGCGTCACTATATCAGTGACGCATTCAGATCTGGCTATATGCCAATAATTCCATTTCCGCTTGGAAAATCAAAAATCCGGCTCCATAGAATTGTTAACCAGGTCATGGTATAAGCCTAGAAAGTTTCGTGCGATTCTGGTCAGAAATAACGGAGGAGTAGGACGTGTTCAACAATTAGCATTACAAGCTGTAACACAATGCTAATGCTCATTATGTTTATGGTGTTTTTTTGTCCTAGGTGTTTTTTTTTTTATAACTATTTACCAACATATCTGAGGAAATGTTGATATTCCCTCCGATTTTCTCTCATTTTCAATTTCATGTTAAAAAATACTAATTCTTGAGTTCAAACAGAGTAGAATATGTGTATAGGCAGGTTTTTAGGGCCATATACACTGTGTGTAATATCTCGGTTTATTAGCAACACTATTCTCTAAGCTATAAGTCATCTACGATTGGAATGTGGAACAAGAAACATTGGTGTTCTCTACAGGTTTCATCCACAGGTTTCTAGCGAGCATTCCTCTTATACAAAGCTCTTAATTTGGGAGCAGGCCTCGGGCTGGCAGAGAGAAAGCTGAATGACCATAGATCCTTCTGGCCAAAACAGGACTTAAAAAAGAATGACTGATCTTTTAAGCACTGAAAGCTGGCAATCTGATACACGAAGGCTCTGTGGATTTAAGTGAAGCTACAGCCAAAGAGCTAAAGTGCTCTAGTTCCGTAAGGGGGCATCTGATAACTCTCCCTGAATTAAGCTCCCTAAAGGAACGGACTGGCTAGCACAGATTATCTAGACAAAGGCCTGCTGATTTGCAAGCATTAATCTTTTAAAGTGTGTGTGTGTGTGTGTGTGTGTGTGTGTGTGTGTATATATATACATTACATGTACTAATACTATTACTAGTACAGTGCTGATGTAGC
>JBCNYH010000005.1:14782525-14805629 GCA_039654325.1 Tandanus tandanus
TGTGTGTGTGTGTGGAAGAGAGAGAGAGAGAGAGAGAGAGAGAGAGAGAGAGAGAATAAGAAGGAGAGAAAACGCAGCCTAAGTGAGACAGAGCTGTGTGAGTGTGTGTGTGTGTGTGTGTGTGTGTGTGTGAGCCCTCGCTTGGCTCGTGTCCCTTTGGGCGCCCCGCCCTGCTAACACAGGTACGCTGAATCAGCTTAGCATTCTTACTGCTATCTGAGCAAATACAGCTCTCTCCCAGAGTGCAGTGTGGAATTAACACCAGGTTTTAACACTTCAAAGCCGCAATTATACAAAAAATACACACAGATTACACTCAACTGCACATCACCCCAGGCATGATCAGGTCCGGCTAACGGCCAGTGACGGGATAAGAAACCTGGTTCTATTTATTTATTTATTTATTTGCACAAAAGGAAGATTTCCAAATCTATTGTTGGGGTTAGTGACAGATATATTCGAGCTTGTTTGTGGCTCCCAGGCCTTAACACGAATAACATTCCCTTCCACGCTTGTGCTGAATGGAGAACTGAAACTGCCTTTACTGCATGCGCTACTACTGGTTGGAGTTCTCATCTTAAAAGCCCCTCGCTCCTGCTGCTGATGATCCATATGGACTTATATCCACTCTGTGAAGATGACTTTTCACTGTTGGTGATATAAACTCTTTTACTGAAATGATTTAGGACTACAATTCCCATTACAGCTATAAGATAACCAACTAGGCTTCATGTTAAACTGTAGTGAAGTTTCTGCTACGTGGTTTGTATTTTTTTCTGGTTTCATCCGAATGAGGACGGGTTTCCCTTTTGAGTCTGGTTCCTCTCAAGGTTTCTTCCTCGTGTTGACTGAGAGAGTTTTTCCTTCCATCGTTGCCAAGGGCTTGTTTATTGGAAATGTGTAGGCTTTATAGAGAAATATTTAATGTATAGAGAATGTCATGCCTCCCCGCGACCCTAATTAAAATTAAGTTAGTTGAAAAATGGATGAATGAATAATAATAATAATAATAATTACAGTAGAGTCTCGTTAATATGTGCATATTGGGATCCACTGCACCTCAATGCGTATTAAGTGAGAACGCACTTTAGCATTTTTGCTAATATGTTATATATTTTAGCTAATATTCGGGCATGCATGCTGCTATGGATCAAAGCAGAAAGCAGTCATATTGCTCAATTATGGACAATTTCAGTGAAAAATGACAAAAAATGTGCTTTTTGGTCATCCCGATGATGCAAATTTGGAGTCCAAGGGGTGGGCGCCCTGCGATGGTCTGGCGTGCTATTCAGGGTGTACCCTCCCTTCACCCAATGTCGGCTGAGATAGGTTTCGGCCTCCCCGTGACCCTTTAAGCGGATTAAGCGGCTCAGCAAATGAGTGATTGATTGCTTTCAATGTCTGTGTGCCTTGAATTTACTCCTTGTGCATCGTTAACAATAATATTAGCCAAATTAATATATTTTTAATTTTTAGAGGTAATCATGAATATAAATATTTGAATATGAGATGTGTGTGATACGACACTGTGGTTGTATTTCTGTTTTTCTACACAGGGCAATAAAAGCAAAGCAAAAAATGCCTGAAGAAATATGCTGTTTACACCATGCTCTCTTATTTAAAAAAAAAAACGGTTTATGTTTATGTTTTTATATCAACAGCTGGATATAAATCTGCTACATTCCTGAGCGGTTTTACCTTCGGAAGGTTTTAGACTTCATCCTGACTGACAGTGTGACAGCTGAGTGCGAGTCTGAGCCAGTGAGAACAACAAACACAAACAGCGCACTAATGGCCAGAGGAGGGTTGCCAGGTCCACCACATATCTGCTCGACATTATTCTGCTGACAGCCATCAACCGAGAGTAATTTGCAATCCGTTCCTCTCTTGAAGAATCCTGACACGTGCGCGCACACACACACACACACAATATCTCACTTCGCTACGTTCAGGCCGATTTCATTATAAACACAGGCTGTCACTTCCTGTTTCTGCAGCTTCTACATCAAACACCTTCATCTTTCTTTTTGAGCGGAGCGACAAACAATTCTGAAATAAAACTGGGAGATTTTACATGTCTACCTGCCACAGTGAAAGAAAATGGAAAGGAAGTGGGTTCACTCGTCACTCTGATGCTATCATGTGACACACATGATTAAAACACACATACACATAAAATGAAAACCCAATCAATCAATCAATAATTATTCCAGATATAAGGAAGTACGTACCTCTGGACTTCATTCCGACGAATCGGTTTTCCACGATGTCGATTCGGCCGACTCCGTGCTTTGCTCTGAAAAGATATATAAAACACACACACACACACACACACACACACACACACACACACACACACAAGTATGAAACAAAGACATATATAAGATATACTGTATAAGATATACAATGATTGAAGATATGGCAACATGTTGCGCCATTAACGTACCCTATTTCATTAAGATAGTTGAAGATGTCCAGCGGCGTGTCTTTGGAAGTTCCGTCTTTCTGGTGGCTCACCTTAACCGGTATACCTGTCACACACATTTTTCCATTTAAGAGGCAGCATAAGCATTTATATATATATATATATATATATATATAAAATATGAAGCAAAACCATCCACTCCATCACTCACTCATTTGCTGAACTGCTGCTCAGATTATTTGCTGAATCTGAGGGTCTACTACTTCTACTAGGGTCGCGAGCCTATCTCAGCCGACACTGGGTGAAGGCGGGGTACATACACCCTGAACAGTTCGCCGGACCATCGCATTGCCAACACACATACAACCATTCACACACATAGGGGCAATTTGGAGCAGCCAGTTAGCCTAATGTGCATGTCTTTGGACTGTCGGAGGAAACCAGAGCACCTGGAGGAAACCCACGCAAGCACAGGGAGAACATGCAAACTTCACACAGACATGCCTGAGCTGAGCCCAGGACTCGAACCCAGGACCTTCTTGCTGTAAGGAGGACGTGCTAACCGCTATGCCACCGTGACACCCTAAAACCATCTACATTTGCTTTGCGACAAAGGCACTTTAAAAAATGGAAGAAATAAGACGGATTTGATGGTTTATACTATTTAATTTTTCGCCTGTAAGTAATACAATAAATATAAAAGCAGAAATAAGTAAACTAGAGGGGCATTCATAGAGTGTAAGGTACCTTCACCACACAGCATAGATAATGTAGCAAATAGTCCCCGTATGGCTACTGGTTCAAATTACCCACGTGCTCGTCTTATGAAATGTTTCCTAATAAGTTGATGTGACCAAATTAGCAAAAATCATCTGAAGGATTTACAAGATGCCTGGGGTTTGATCTTTTTAGGTCAGTCTCAGCTGAAAGTCCATATACGGTTTCCTATGAGTGTTTCATAGTAACAGTATGTCTATCGAAGTTATAAGCGCTCTACCTCCAGCTCTCTGTGTTAAAACCTACAGTTTTGGTTCAGTGGGTAAGTCTCTGAGTAACTGATCAGAAGGTTGGAGGTTCAAGCCCCAGTACCACCAAGCTTCCATTTGAGTAAAGTCCTCTGACATAAATGACAAAGTCGCTCTGAATAAGGGCGTCCATCAGTTGCCATAAATGTAAAAATAAATGAAAGACTTTGTGACCTTGCTCTGACCTTCACCTTTGACCTTGACATTTCAAAATCACACTATCTCTGGGACTCAGGTAGGGTAGTGTCCCCACCAAGTTTGGTAAAAATCCTTGCAGAAACCAAACTCCATTTTGGGCGAAGGTAATAATAACCTCACCTTACTAGCTTAACTTCAGAACACCAGTGACTTCATAACATTACAACGAATAAAAAGTGATCTTTAGAGCTGGTGATTGACATTTCTAAGCATCTGTGATGCAAATTTATTTCTCTATTTAAACACCACCATCAACACCAAAGCCAAATTATCTAACGAGCCAACCGGAAAGAGTTTCTGGACAAGTTAGTAGTAAACGAACAAGACTAGCCAATTTGGCTGTGGATGAAAAAAACACTTAAACTGAATACGGAGCCGAAGAGATGAGGAGGAGGGATGGAGTGATTTGGGAGGAGTGGTGGGAAGAGGTGAATAGCAGCGCTGAAGAAAAGCACTTATAAATTCAAAAGCTTTACTACTCTTAAAGCTGTGAAATTGTGAGCAGAGCCTTCAGTAATTTAATTACACACTCCAGCTATTGTGTCACCATGTCCTCTTGAGAGAGAGAGAGAGAGAGAGAGAGAGAGAGAGAGAGAGAGAGAGAGAGAGAGAGAGCGTGTGATATTGAGAATGGCAGTAACAGGCTTCTTCAGATCTAAACTTGAACAGTGAGAATGAGACTTAATTCACATCATTATGTACACTCCGGGTTTATCATGGGAGGCTGTGTTGTAAAAGCTAACGATTAGCATTCAGTAGGCTTGATTATTATGCTAGCTAATATTTTTGAGATTTGGAATAAAGCTATTGCTAGTTAGACTTAGCTACAGGTTTCAGACCCGTAACTTTCCACAGACATTTACTTTCCTATTAAAGGGGCTGGATCGACCATCCTAGGAATCACATTTATTGTTTTTGTTTACATACTGGCCAGTGAGTTCGTTATATGCATCACACTCTACACAAATCCACTGTAAGGAATCCCTTTGATTCCCTTTATTTTATCTTTGCCTCATAGCTGCCTGCAAGGGCGCCAAGCCCGAGTTTAGGACCAAAACAAAATTGGTCGAAAGACACTTCAATAAAATATCTATGGCCTCAATGTTTTGATTGTTTTTGGAATATCGCTAGCAGTGCATTCTGGGAAGGGTGAGCTAGTTCACTGGTAGAGACAGATATCGGTGCGAGCGTTGGACGAAAGCAACATAGCTTTAAGGTGACTGCGGAAAGTTGCAGCAGAGACCCGGCTAGCTGACCGTCTGAGATGACAAGCTAAAAGCAAAGACGCCATCGCACTCAGACACGTTCCCATGACGGCCTCAGAAAACTGGGTGGAGACAGTAAGAACTTGTACAAGGTAGAAAGAAAGTACGTGGTGTGGTCTCCATGGGCGCGGAGAACGTGGTTGAATTTTGGACATGTGATGGACAAAGTATGATCTTCACTGGCGTTGTATAAACATGTAGCCGACATGTTGAATGTCAATGCGGACACAAGAAAACGTACAGGGTGGGGGGTTGGCTGTTTCAAATTGCCCCTAGGTGTGAATGTGAGTATGAATGATTGTGTGTGAGTGTGTTGGACTTGTGGTGGTCTGGCGAGCTGTTCAGGGTGTTCAGTGTTGGCTGAGATAGGCATCAGCCTCCCCACGACCCTAGTAAGATGAAGCGTTTTGGCAAATGAGTTAGGACATACTACGAACTTAAAAATTTTCCATTTTAACCACGCCTCCGATGTGTCCATCAAAGTTTCCAGGATGATGTGTGTGGGGCTCTAAATGATTATTGCTGCATGGTCATCTTTGGGCTTTGATCCTAAAATAAATCTTGGATGCCGCCTTTTAGTAGAGTAAACGCTTTCAGTAGAGTCAATTTTAGGGTTTATATTTCTGTTGGTAATCTGAGTGAGGAATTAAAGCGTGAACTTTTGTACGAGGATTTGTTTTTATTAGTAATTGCACTTTTGCATGAGTAATGAAGTCGAACGCTTTCTGTGCCTCAACATGAAAGACATCCATGCTAAAAAAGAAAGAAACAAAAAAGACACCGAGTTGGGACTAAGAGCCACCATGCCTGGTCCAGCTCTCGCTCCTTTCACCCCACATCCTTTGGAGCCCCATAAATAAATCACTGTCAATAGGCTACTTATTCATAGCATGAAATGAGCAACTCGGAGGCCAAAGGTGGAAACGATGCAATAGACCAAGCTTAGGGTGGAGATCTAGTGCGGCTGGAAGAAAGACAAGAGAGGGCTCGAGGACTCTTTTGAACAGGGAGGAGAAAAAAATAAAAAATAAAAATGCTGATCGTTTATATCCTTAACCGCCTACTCCCCCTTTTCTATGCATCTGGGAGCCTCATTAGCATTTAGCATGCTTGCAGTTGCCAATCACGGCCGAATGGAGCGGTTCAGGTCGCCCTTTCTGGGCCGTGGGTGTAAAAGCCCTGTTAGAATGACACGTAAAAAGGGACTTGACAAAATATTTTCAGACATGTTCCTTTGTCAGACACCCCATTCCCATATCCTGGGAGCGCCCCAAAGGGTGCAAGGGCGCCCCGAAAGAGCAGGCCTCGCCTGCGGAACAATACCGGGGATCACTGCAAATAGTTAATAATTAGATTAAAAGTTCAAATAAATTAAACCACGGCGAGAAAGCGCGAGTCTCTCGGATGCCCCCCTCCCCAGTGTCGATCAAGGCGCGGGTCCTTTTCTCTGCCTCGGCCTCTCCTCCGAATAGTACAAAGACGCAGCAGACACAGTTGTAGGAAAAATTAAAGCTTTACATTTTCCCTCTCTTTTCTCCTTCCTCGGGCCTTATCTCTGTCATTCCGTCTTTTTTTTTTTTTTTTTTACCCCTAGAGTGAGTGCAAGATGCAGAAAAGCAAAAGGGAGGGGCCGGGCTTGTAAAATGACAAGAGGGAAAAGGTTTAGTAGTTAAAAATTCTTTTTAATCGATGAGAAAGCAAGCGCTGAGAAAGTAACAGAGAAGAAAAGAAGAAAAAAAAGAGAAAATAATAAAAAAAGGAGAACTTTTTTACCAGGGAGGAGGAGGTGGATCTTTTGTGTTGTCAGTAAACCAGCTTTTCTCATGGACATTAAATAGAGGTGACTAAAATCTATGAATACTGATCAGAAAAGGATCATAGACTCGCTTAAACAACACAATGACATCACTGTCTGCTCCAATCAGTTCACTGCAAACTCGGGATGTAAGCTCTGAGAGGAAAAAAATGCATGTCCCTGGGTTCTCATTCTCTTCTCAAGATTTGGGGAACGCAGTGTTTTAATTTTTTACATACTCTCACTCATTTGCCAAAACCACTCACTCCAACTGGGGTCACGGGGAGGCTGGTGTCTATCATAGCCGAATCTGGGCGAAGGCGGGGTACACCCTGAACATCGCAGGGCAACACACACCTAACCATTCTCACTCACACCCACACCTAGGGGCAATTTAGAGTAGCCAGTTAGCGTTAATGTGCATGTCTTTAGACTGTAGGAGGAAACGGAGTACCCGGAGGAAACCCACGCACACACAGGGACAACATGCAAACTCCACATAGAAACAGCCAAGGAAGTGAACCCAGGACCTTCTTGGTGTGCTAAGTACTACGCCACATTGCTGTGCGACAATGAAGTCGGTGCCTGCGTTATCCACTTAGGATAATTTTTTTTAATCCCCAGATAGAGGACCAATCAGATTCTGCCGTTCCCGTATACGTCTGGTAGGTGACGTAGTTAAATGGCAAGATCACTGTTTCCGGAAGTTTCCAGTAAGTACACCTGTGTCTATGTGAGTGTGTGGTTAAAAAGGCCTACAGTATACGAATATATACTATATTTACTATGGCAATGATAATGTATGAAAATGCACATATTATTATGAACTCTTTATGCTAATAGCGGCACGGTGGCGTAGTGGTTAGCACGTCCATCTCACAGCAAAAAGGTCCTGGTCTCAGATAAGGTGTTTCTGTGTGCAGGTTGCATGTTCTTTCTACATGTTGCTTGTGTGGATTTCCTCCGGGTACTCCGGTTCCCTCCCACAATCCAGACATGCACATTAGGCTAATTAGCTGTGCCAAAATGCCTCTAGGTGTGAGTGTGAATAGTTGTATAAGTGTTGACCCTGCGATGGACTGGCGAGCTGTCTGGCCCTGTCAGAGCCGTGCTGTTTTAGAAAATTAATCAACACCATGCAAGCACTGGTTCATTTTGTGTGTAAATCATTGTGGTGTTGGTGCATCTTTATGCCTTGATGTCTAAAATGCACCAAACAGAAGCAACGGCCCATACCGAACACTCATCACCGAGGAGTTACTATGGTAACAGTCGTAATGGTGCAATGATTTTTTTAGGGTTTTTTTTGGTCAGCACCCTCGGACATCCACAACGGCTCATTTCACTTTGTCCGTTTTTTTGTTCCGGAACGTTCCGCAGCTGATGACTGACATTAGTACCCATGTTTTTATATTGGGAGAGGATTTGGTGCTGTAAGTGTGTCAGAGTGGCTGGACCGAGGCGAGGAGGACTGAAGATTGGTCAATATCACAACACAGCAGGGGATCTGACGCCCATCATGGAGCTGACTGATGGGTCAACACACACACACATATATATATATATATATATATAGATAGATATACCTTTGCTAAACTCTATCTCAAGCACATCTGGTGTATTCGGTGAGACTTGAGGGTCCTTGGTCATCAGATAGAGGTCAGAAGGGGCGTGGCTCTGTAAAAAACAACAACAAAAAAAACAGGAAATATGGTGTTATTACAATGAGGATGAGTTCGAACCCTTATCCAGACTCCGTAACAAATGACTTCTTGTACACACTAGGCGTAATAGAGGATGAGAAAAACTTTTTGCTCTTTTAGTCTAGCTTTTCTTCTGTGTGTGTGTAAAAGTCTTGGCACCCTCAACCCGTACAAGCGGATCCCATACTTTCCGATTTTCGCAGCGAATCTGCGTTTTTCCACTTCAAGTCTCCGTCTCGTCTACATTTGCATGGGGGGGGGTTTTGCGGATGAGTCATACGGAGACACCCCCTGCCAATTACCTGACATTATGTCGAGACAGCAGACAACGCATCCCGAGCAGAGGCAAATTGCAGGGGAGCTATGCAAAATAACCACCGGGCGCATTTAAATGGAAACCTTTACCAGACAAACATCCCGATAACTAATCGACGTCCAAATGAGCAGCTCTGCTTTTCCTTTTAACTAAACAGCATACCCGGCCGCCCCACCAACCCCCTCCTGTCTTTTCCGCTTCGCCGCTTTCCGGCACGAGATAAGAAGATAAACGAGTGAGGAAACATGTCTCTGCTAAAAGCACAAAATTCGCGGCACTGTTTTTTCCGGCAGAATGACTGCACTTGGTGCAGTCATGGTGTAAAATAGGACGGTACAGAGTTAAGGGCATGTTCGCCTCACAACAAGGAGGTTCAGGTTTGATTCCCGGGCTCGAAGAGTTTCTGTGTGGAGTTTGCATGTTCTCCTCATGCTTGTGTGGGTTTCCTCCGTGTACTCCGGTTTCCTCCCACAGTCCAAAAACATACACAGTAAGCTGATTGGCTGTTTCAAATCGCCCCTAGGTGTGAGAGTGAGTATGAATAATTGTGTGTGTGTTGGCCCTGCAATGGCCTGCCGAACTGTCCAGGGTGTACCCCGCCCTCGCCCAGAGTCGGCTAAGATGCCAGCCTCCCCGTGACCCTAATTAGGCTCAAGTGGTTTAGAAAATGAATGAATGAACAGGCTTGATTATTTTATATTAACAAGAAACAGCCCCCCCCCCGCGCGCGCGTTAAATCACAACAAATTCTTTTTTACACTTTTTAAAAACATTTTAGAAGTAAAGGTGGCGTAGTGGTTAGCATGTCCGCCTCGTAGCAAGAAGGTTCTGGGTTCGAGTCCTGGGCATTTCTGTGTGGAGTTTACATGTTCTCCCCGTGCTTGCGTGAGTTTCCTCCGGGTACTCTGGTTTCCTCCCACAGTTCAAAGACATGTACATTAGGCTAATCAGCTGTTCCAAATTGCCTCTAGGTGTGAGTGCGAGTGTAAGTGTGAACGGTTGACTTTGTGTTGCCCTGCGATGGACTGGCAAGCTATTTTGGGTGTACCCTGACTTCGGCCAGAGTTGGCCGATAGGGGCTCCAGCCTTCCTCGAGCTTCGTAGGATCAAGCAGTTGAATGAATGAATAACTGTTAATATATAAATACACTATAATTACCATCATTTACCTTGTGAACTGAATTTGTGTATAGAGTAAATAATAGGAAATAGATACAGTCCCTTAGGTCGAGGACAAAATAGGTCCCACTTTCTACAAAAAAAAAAAAAAAAGTGACTCCGAAGCATTTGCGCAAAGAGAGAAAACGCCACCAAGCCAAAACCTTTTACTACCTACAGAGCCGAGCGATGGCCAGCCGTCTTGTGACGAGCTTCCACATGGACAGAGCTTGACACACAACATTACAAGGTCCATGGAAATAGAAAAACAGAGCCAAAAAAAGGGGGAGGCACAGTCAGAATGTGAGCAAATCAATGAATTTCAATTCCAGCCCCCTGCAGGTGGAGCCGGCCCTGCTGCACGGCTCTGACAGAGAGGCTAACGGGTACGAAGGTAGAAAGGAAAGCTAGGGGGAGAGGAAAAAAATGGGGGGACATTGGTGGCAAATGGTCCGTGAAGTGGCCCATCATGTCTGCGCTTAGGCGGCTCGCTATGCGGCTCTTTATCCGGCCCTGCCCATATTGTTTTCCTCAGAGGAGAGTGAATGCGTGGCCCCTGAAAGAGGACCACGGCATGAACTTAGAGCGAGTAAATTTCTCGCTTTCCACATGTTAGCTGCCTCATTGCCTTTCAATCAAAGAGCTAGGGCTGAAAGTGAGAGAGCGAGAGAGAGAGAGAGAGAGAGAGGGAGAGAGAGGAGGGAAATTAAGGATGGGTGGGAGGAAAGAGCAAAGCAGCAAGAAAAAGATGGAGGGACAGAAATAAAGATAAAGCACTGAACTCTGGGCACTGGATTGGAAGTGACGTTTAAATCGCCTGTCTTTTGAAAACTGCACCCACTTTCTCTCTCTGTACATACACATATATACTGTATATATATAAAAAAAATTTCTAGAGCAAGATGCTGGATGTGACAGGAGGATGTTTTGAAAAAAATGTTTATTGACTGCCTGGTTTGTGATTTTGTGATCGTATGTAAATCATGAGCATCGTTAATAAGCCATAAACAGCCTCCATAATCAGAACACAAAAGTGTACAATCATGTAATAAAACTCAAAAAAATACTCGGGTATGTAGATGGTACGATGGTGTGTACGAAGATATGTAGACTGTATGAAGGTAGGTAGGCTGTACAATGGTACGTATGTAGGTTTGTAAACTGTAAGGTGATTTGTACGGAGGTAGGTAGACTGTACGATGGTATATAAGAAAGGATTTAGACTATGATGGCATGTACGAAGGTATGTACATTGTACAATGGTTTATACAAAGGTAGGTAGACTGTACGATGGTTGTACGAAGGTTGGCAGACTGTACGATGGTTGTAAGAAATTGGTAGATTGCATGATAGTATGTACTAAGGTGTGTAGACTGTTCGATGGTTTGTACAAAGGTATGTAGACTGCATGATGATTTGTACAATGGTAGGTAGACTGTACCGTGGTTTGCACAATGGTAGGCAGACTGTACAGTGGTTGTATGAAAGTAGGTATACTGCACAATAGTATGTACAAAGGTATATAAACTGATGGTTTGTACAGAGGTAGGTAGACCGTAAGATGGTTTGTACGAAGGTATGTTCAAAGGGGTGTAGACTGTACGATGGTTTGTATGAAGATGTGTAGACTGTACAATGGTTTGTATGAAGGTGTGTAGACTGTACGATGGTTTGTATGAAGGTGTATAGACTGTACGATGGTTTGTATGAAGGTGTATAGACTGTAACATGGTTTGTATAAAGGCATGTAGACCGTACAATGGTTTGTATGAAGGTGTGTAGACTGTACGATGGTTTGTATGAAGGTGTAGACTGTACGATGGTTTGTATGAAGGTATGTAGATTGTACAATGGTATGTACAAAGGTATGTAAATTGTACGATGGTACGTGTAAAGTATGTAGACTAGAATAAGGACATAATGTTTTTTACTACCTCTGGCCTCCTAAACTAAATGACCACCCAATGCTATGCACTTTCCCCCCTCGGTTAAGCATTAACAAGCTCATGTGCAGCTCAGAGACACGTTTAATTTCCTCTCCAGTTTAGAGTCACACCAAAGGTCTCATTGTATTTACAAAACAACAAGGTCTCTCTTTCATATCTGTCCTCCGGGTCACTCTCCGGTAGGCCTAGGGTCTTTAAGTCTGACAGATATGCTATGTTAATGAGCACTAACATGACTGGAGGACAAATCTGAGGTCAAAACAGAGAGAGAGAGAGAAAGAGAAAGAGAGAATAAAGAAAAGGAAAGGTTTTGGAATTTTGTACTGTTGTATTGGGAAATTGACGACTGTGTGACTGACTATCTGAAAAAATCTTTGTGGACAGACAAATGTTGTCATTCATCTAATAACAACGCTGTCAAAAAAAAAATTTCACCAACAGTGAGGTGGATATCGCTGACTTTTCATGAATATCCACCAAGTCTGAGGTGAATAACTGTTTTAGTATATACTACACAAATCCTAAAAAAAAGCAAAATACAATTAAATACAATTTTTATGGTGTATCTAGGGGCGATTTGGAACAGCCAATTAGCCTACTGTGCATGTTTTTGGACTGTGGGAGGAAACCAGAGTACCCTGAGGAAACCCACACAAGCATGGGGAGGACATACAAACTCCACACAGCAACACCCCGAGCCCGGGAATCGAACCTTCTTGCTGTGAGGCGGACGTGCTAACCACTGCGCCACCGTGCTGCCGTTATTCTCAAAACTGTGTATATTTCTCATATCTATATTTTTGAACGTCGTTTCCTTGAAGGTCTAAGATTTCAGAATCACAGCGACAGCGACACACAAATTTCAAGGTCATCGAGGGCTCAATAATCACTCAGCATCTATTCTAAAAGGGCAACCATAACCATGTAGTCTGCATGGCCGTATTATTTGTTTACGCATTTGTCCTCTTTTCCTTTATTCACTTTCCTATTCCGGCAGTGCTTGACAGTAAAAAGCTAGCACGCAATCTTTCCTGAGATGTGAATGGCTAGCTGTTTACTTAAATCAGGTTGGCTCCACCTAGTGGAAGGATGATGTATTTCGTTTCATGGTAATGGTAGATGCAAAGCATATATGATAATCTTATACTTTAAAAGCTCTTGTGGGCCACATAAAATGAGTTGGAGAGCCGGATTTGGCCTGTGGGGTTGCACTTGAGGAAGCATGTTAATAACTTTGTATTTCTTTTTATTTAATTTGAATTTAATATTTCTAGCTATCAAATTTATCTAACTTAGTTCATTTTACCTCTTATTATGAAATGCTGTAATTTATAAACATTCTTGCCAACATGGGAGCTGATCTTTTTTTATAATAATCAAAAATACATTTATTTAATTTTTTATTTTCCAACCACTTGTATATAATAATGCATTTGCTAACATATATAACAGTGTAAAAATTAATTAATTAATTAATCAGCACAATCGTCCTATATTAGAAAGGGGGAAACCTGCATAAGCTACACAAAGCCGGTTTGATTGATTCGTGGCCATTCCTGCACAGTCTATAGGAATGAATAATCCGTTGACATCACATGATCTCTCTCCATCGCTTCTTCAGCCTCATAAACTCTCTCTCTCTCTCTCTCTCTCTCTTTCTCTGTGATGTGTATGTGTGACGGTAGTCTTTGTACTTTACTGTTAACAGTGACATCTCGGTGTCACGGTGTCACCCTGAAATGTTTCCCCTCCCACGTTGAAGCCCAAGGCACACAATGGTGGCCCCGAGAGTGCCAGGCAGCCAGGAGGCCCAGCTGGGTTGTGCATTCCCATGAAATCAGAAATTAGCCGAAGCCACTGTGAGGATAGGTCACTGTCTGTCTGTCTGTCTGACTGTCTGTCCGTCTCTCCGTTCGTCTGTCATAGCCTCATCATTGACACATCATAAGCGCAAAGACAAATAAGAGGACAAAGGGCGTGCGGCAAGGTTTCAAAGGTCGCGAGATCCAGAGTACACTCTCCTAATGCGGTTAAGCCACCGTTGTTTAATTCTCAAATCTGATTAGCCACAAGGTGTTGATTCGTTTTATATAAAAGCACCTCCGACTGCACTTCAGCCACAAGTCACAGGCTTGCTTTACCGTCTCTATAATAACAGCTCCTTCACAATAATTAAAAAAAAAAAAATCATACTCTCATTATTATAATGAGGTTTTCTGTAAGGAGACATGTATTTAACATTTGTGGGCGGAGTTTTCTGTGACAGGTCTTTTTCTGACAGACTGTAAAAATAGTGTAGCTTTTTGGGAAGCATGGAGAGAGAGAGAGAGAGAGAGAGAGAGGGAGAGAGTGAGAGAGAATGAGAGAGAGAAACTAGATAGAGTGAGAGAGAGAGAGAGAAAGAGAGAGAATGAAAGAGAGAAACTGGAAAGAGTGTGTGTGAGAGAGAGAGAGAGAGAGAGAGAGAGAGAGAGAGAGAGAGAGAAAGAAAGCTAGAGAGAAAGCAAGAGAGAGTGAGAGAAACTGGAAAGAGTGAGAGAGAGAGCAAGAAAGAGAGAGAGATAAAAAGAGCAAGAGAGAAAGCGATGATCATGACAGTGCGGATGCTCCAATGCGGATGCACTATGAATAAATGGGGAAAAAAGTATTTTTCATAATGTTAAATGTGTTTGTTATGATTTAATTAGCCCCGCCCCTTATTTAAACTCAAATGCTTCTTTTAAAAGATTTCTCTTGTAGACCAACACATAATTTTTTTCATTCGACTAGTGTTACCTTTAGAACTATTATTAATTATTTTGATTATACCCCAGCACAGTGGCGTAGCGGTTTGCACATCCGTCTCACAGCAAGAAGGTCCTGGGTTCGAGTCCCGGGGTTGGCGAGGGCGTTTCTGTGTGGAGTTGTAATGTTCTCCCTGTGCTCATGTGGGTTTCCTCCCACAGTCCAAAGACATGCACATTAGGCTTACTGGCAGTTCCAAATTACCCCTAGGTGGGAGTGGGAGTGTGTTGGCCCTGCAATAGACTGGTGAGCTGTGTGGGGTGTACCCCGCCTTTGCCCAGAGGTGGCTGAGATAGGCTCCCTGATAGGATTAAGAGATTCGGTAAATGAATGTTTGGGTGTTTTACCTTGGGGTTCTCCAGTATTCCAGATTCGTAGCTGTGAAAAGAAGACCACATGAGCCGTTACGTACATCAGCATGTTTCGAAAGGTGCGAGTCCCAGGTCTGTTCTGATAAGCTCTCACCTGATGTGCATGAGGTTAGCGTCCATGCTCCAGGGGGATTTCGGAGTCACCGGGACAGGAATACCATGTTTCTGGAATGAAATCCAGACAATTCTAATCAAAAGGTTACAGAGAAAAACCTAAAAGCCTTAAAAAGCTCTTCACCAGCATTTATCACCGTGTGAGGGACATTTTTTGATACCTCGGCATACTCCATGAGGTCCTTCCGGCCCTGGAAACGGTTGTAAAATTCTGGGATCCTCCAAGGAGAGATGATCTGATGGAGGAAATAAAAAATTTAAGCATGAAACCGAACTGAGAGGGTGCAGGGATTACATGGTGAAAGGAAGCATCCAGTTCTCACCTTCACTTCAGGGTACAGGGCGTAGCAGGTCAGCTCAAACCGTACCTGATCATTACCCTGGGAAAATAATAAGAATTAACATGAAATTCATAAATTAAAAAAATAACACTGAAAATTCCCGATTCCCGGGTTTGGGGTGCTTCTGTGTGGAGTTTGCATGTTCTCACTGTGCTGGCGTGGGTTTCCTTCAGGTGCTCCAGTTTCCTTCCACAGTCCAAAGACATGTACGTTAGGCTAAGTGGCTCCTAGGTGTGAGTGTGAGTGTGAATGGTTGTCTGTGAGTGATGGCCCTGCAACACTCTAGCGAGCTATTCAGGGTGAAGCCCGGCTTCACCAAGTGTCGGCTGAGATAGGCTCCGGCCTCCCTGCGACCCTCATAGGATTAAGAGGTTCAGCAAATGAGTGCAAATGAGTGAGTGAGTATGAGTATGAATACAGAGTGACAGCTTGAAAGATGATAATGTGGTATTTGTCTCTATCTAGTGGCCAAAGAGTGTTAAGACCCCGTAATCCTATAGGGTCTCGGGGAGCTGGTGCCTACCTCAGCCGTCTCTTCAATCTAGCACAGGGCCAACACTCGTACACAACCATTCACATTTACACCTAGGGGCAATCTGAAACAGGTTATTTGCCTAATGTGCATGTCTTTGGACTGTGGGAGAAAACCAGAGTATCTGGAGGAAACCTACGTCAGCATGGGAAGAACATGCAAACTCCACACAGAAACGCCCTCACCGAGCCCAGGACTCAAACCCCAGATATTTCAATAGATTAAATACAGATTTATTACACTGCACCACAATCCTGGCCTGGTTTTAGTCAACTAACATCCTTAAAGCTCATTTGAGGTGTGGATTTAAAAACAGGATGTGAAAGAGCCCGCCGCTAATGATCTCCTGAATGGAGTGTTCGGTTTGACTGCATAGAAAACTCTCGACATTTTCCTTACGGTGAGGGCGACAGGATGGGATGGAATGTAGGGGGTGAGGGAGAGCAGTGTGCACCAACCTTCCCAGTGGCTCCGTGAGAGACGTACTGCGCCCCCTCCTGACGGGCAATCTGGACCTGGCGACGGGCGATGCAGGGCCGGGCGATAGAGGTGCCCAACAGGTACCGGTCCTCATAGATGGCGTTGGCTTGCACTGAGGTCCAGATGAACTCTTCGACAAACTCATCACGCAAGTCCTCAATGAACACCTGTCACACACACACACACACACACACACACACTCACACAAATCAAAACACAAATTATAATAAAAACTGCTCTCAAAAATCTCATTAGTCGCTTGGTAATTCAGTACGTTGTCCAAACAAATGTTCCAACTTCCTGAATTTCCACATTACCTTTTTCGCTCCAAGCTTCTCTGCTTTCTTTCTGGCTGCGTCAAAGTCTTCTTCCTGTCCAATATTTGCCTGCAAACAAACAATGAACATTATTTACAGTCAGCTGGGATGGGTGCCAGCCTCCCCGCGACCCTAATTAGGATTAAGCGGTTCAGAAAATGAATGAATGTTTGTGATGTAAGCATGCTGCCTACATTAATGCACACATCAACGCCCTCGCCAGGCATGGGATTTGAACCCAGGACCTTCTCGATGAGAGGCAGACTTGCTAACCACTACGCCACTGATGCCCAAGCTAAATAATTTATTTTTAGTTTAGAAAAGCGTTTGGAGTTTGAGTAATTAAGGGACGAATCATACGAGATGAGTGGTCATGTTAATATATGTAGGTTGTCACTAAGGCACAGTTCAGGTGCAGGTCATCATCCATTTAATAAATTAAATCCAAATAAAATGGGTTAAAAAATAATGAAACAAATCACTGTTAATCATCTGTTAGTTTCAGAATCTAATTTCTTTTATTTAAAAACAAAACAAACAGTTTTTTTTCTTTTTTAATCTATTCTAAGCATGTCCTCTGTCGCCACCTACTGGCAAAGCGAGAAATAACAGACACATATCCTAAATGTCATTAGACAGTCCACAGATTAGTCACAGAGCCACTGAGGATGCACGGTGGTTTTTTACTCAACAAAGTGTCACCATAAAATTAATACAGCAATACCATGAGCTCTTAAATCTATTTGATGGCAACAATATACTTCCATTCTGGAGAAAGATTGCTGAATTTAACAGCCAAATAAATACAGTACACAGCTTCCTCCAACGGCGAAGTAAAAGACATGTCATGACACCCCCGTCTCCCCTCCAGCAAATCAGAAACATGTCGTTTTGCATGAAAGTTTCTGAATGGCTGGAATAGTGTTGTGTGGCTCACATCTTTAGTTCTCATTTACAGAGCCAGCGTTGTGTACGAACACCAGAATTATTATTATTTTTTTTTTTGGTGTGCTCACAGAAAGGACATCCAGCAGACTCACTCACTCACTCATTTGCCAAAGCGCTTAATACTGCTAGGATCACGGGGAGGCTGGAACCTATCTCAGCTGACACTGGGCGAAGGTGGGGTTCACCCTGAACAGCTCACCAGACCGTCGAAGGACCAAAACACACAACCAGGGGCAATTTGGAACAGCCAATTAGCCTACTATGCATGATTTTGGACAGTGGGAGGAAACTGGAGTACCTGGAGGAAACCCACGCAAGAACCGGGAGGACTTGCAAACGCCACACAGAAACGCCCGAGCCGAACCCGGGTATCTAGGAGACTGTGAGGAGATATCCACTGAATTTGATTTAAAAACAAGGTGTACTGGATTATAATCGCCGACTGCGCCTTTAACTTGTGGTGATGATGATTGTTAACGATATAGCAACTGTAATTATGTAGCACTGCAGGTTTCCCCACACCACTTTCTGCCCTGCATGCTGGAAGTCAGGGGGGGGCTGTTTATTAATTAACCGGGTAAAAAAAATAAAAAATTAAATCTGCAGAACAAGGGTTTGGCATGGACAAAGTGTGAGTACAACCAAAGCACAACATTACAACACTAGTTCTAGTTAAGGTCTAGTTACATTATAATTGAAGTATCCTGCCCAAGAATGATTGTGTTGTTCCCACAAGGCATCAATCTTCTCTAAACAGCACAATTGTACATATCGTTGGGTGAGTGCTGTGTGCTAAGCTAACATCTCCTCCAGGATTTAAACCACATCCTGTTCTGACAGTTTAACATAAATCCATTTGGTCTACTTTCCCATGATTTCATTGCTTTTCATGGTCCCTTTCTCACAACCGCGTCTTGAAAATCAGTACCTAAACTCCGCGTGACAAAATCTTGTGTGCTCGTCCACGGGTTTTTTTAATTTATTATTATTTATAAAATTTTTTCATAGTAGTATATTCGACACCTGATCAGGCGGCACGGTGACGTAGTGATTAGCACATCCGCCTCACAGCAAGGAGGTCCTGGGTTTGAGTCCCGGGCCCGGCATAGCATGCCTGTGTGCCATTATTAGGGTCAGTGGGAGGCTGGAACCTATCTCAGCCAACACTAGACGAAGGCAGGGCGCACCCTGAACAGCTTGCCAGACCATCCCAGGGCCAACACACACAACCATTCACACTCACGTACACACCTAGGGGCGATCTGGAACAGCCAGTTAGCCTAATGTGCATGTCTTTGGACTGCTGGAGGAAAACCGGAGTACCCGGAGGAAACCCGCGCACTCACGGAGAGAACAAGCAAACTCCACTTGTAGAGCCCAGGTCTTTCTTGCTGAGTGGCGGACGTGCTCTCTCAATAAAGTATCGCACATAGGATTTCAGTCCCTCCTCCACAGCCTGGAGTTCAGACAACACCAAATATACACACTCACTGATGAAAACATCGCGAGGTCGGGCAAAATACATCACTGAATAAAAAGTTAATAAAGCCTGGATTGCAAAAGTTTGGACTTTGCACTACCTTGGTGGAGGTTTGCACTCTCTAGTGCATTTCTAGTTTACACTAAAACAATTATGCGTCTCAGGTTAAATTGAATAATCGCCTCGATGTTCGGATGCTCAATGTACTCCATCACTGCATACATCCTAATTAGGGTCGCGGGGAGGCTGACGAGGGCGGGGAACACCCTGAACAGCTCGCCGGGCCATTTTCTTCGACAGTCCAAAGACTTTGTGAACAATTAGGCTAACTGGCTGTTCCAAATTGCCCCTCGGTGTGAGTGTGAGTGTGAATGGTTGTGTGTGTTGCCCTGTGATGGATTGGCGAGGTGTGCTGCCCCGGCTTGCCCAATGTCAGAACAAATATGCTGGTTGAACATGCTCAAAAAATTCCCGCCACTCCCATCAGAGGAATCAGTCTGTTTTTTTTTTTTACAGTAAAAGGAAGTTGAGAGTGCCCGTGAAGCCGTTTCGCAAGTTCAGCCGGTGACACATTCAGGTGTTACTCGAGTACACGGTTAGGAGAGGTATGCAGACATAGAAAATACTTGCACTCGCATAAACTCTTGTAAACTATATTACTATTGTTCTCTCTCAGCCTGATACAAGCACATTGTTGTGAATTTTTTGTTGTTGTAGGCTTTACGGGATCATGATTCTTCACACTTCACAGCGTTCTGCGTGAGCTGCTCGGACACGCAGTCAGTGCAGTCAGCGGATTGCTGCTACTCTGCCATGTCTGGGTGTTGTTTTTATTCGACAGCGAACAGAGTCTGCGAAAGCCCTCTATTCCAGATGATCATCAGTTAATCCGGGTGACATGGGGAATGTCCTGGACCCTAATGATCGCACCCAGTCAACTGAAAAGACCCACAGTGCCAGTTCAGCAGTTCTGAACATCCTGCAGTGACCAGGAGGTTGTGAGGTCAAATCCCAACACCAGCATTTGCTGCTCCAACAATCTGTCTGTTTGTCTCGGCTTTTCCCCATTCGCCGAGAGCTCATGTTGAGCTGTATCATGGCGGTACACTTTGCTTTGCACTGTGTGCGCCGGCCTTAGTGCATGTGCTTATATGTTATATAAACTGTAACAGGGCCTATGTAATGTCGGTCGCCGCTGTTTCCAAGTGACTGCATTACCGTTATGTCGCTGATGGTACTGTTAGTGTTACCGATCCGTTTGGCTCTTCTTCAGTCATGTTCTGGTTCATGAGTTGCTCTCTGAAATAGTCTGATAACAATAGAACTTTTACTTTATCCATTTTTCTGACGAATACCACGATTTCATGCTGAATGATAATAGGGGAAGATGTTCAGATTTCATAACCATAAAGGCGAAAGTTCAGATATTCTGATATTCAAATATTCTGATAACAATATCGAACAAACACCACGATTTTATGCCGGCGGATAATAGGGGAAGATTTTACCCCTGTGAACCGCGGATTTTCCACACGGGTATCGCGGGACTATATATAAATAATAGCTGTCTATGACTGTCTGACTATCTATCTATCTGTCTATCTCTCAATATAGCTATCTATCTATCTATCTATCTATCTGTGACTGTCTGAATATCTGTCTATCTATCTATCTATCTATCTATCTATCTATCTATCTATCTATCTATGACTGTCTGAATATCTGTCTATCCATCTATCTATCTCTGTGTGTCTATCTATCTATCTATCTATCTATCTATCTATCTATCTATCTATCTATCTATTACTGTCTGAATATCTGTCTATCGATCTATATATCCATCTATCTATCTATCTGACTGTTTGACTATCTATCTGTCCATCTATCTATACATCTGACTATCTATCTATCTGTCTATCTATCTATCTATCTATCTGACTGCGTGACTATACATGAACATGTATGGTGTATCTATCTATCAACAAGGTCTTATGTGTTTTCAATGCAACATTATTATTTATTTATTTATAGGGTGATTGATTGAATGAGTGATTGATGTTTGTATCGAACGTTGTCAGAGATGTGCTGTATGTGTCACTGTCAGCCATGTTGGACTGACACCACCATTTAATTTAGTAATTATTTTAGAAATCGGGATACTGATGTTCGGCCATCGGAATGGTTTGAAGGTGATTGGAGTTCATGTTGTTTTTTTTCCCAAAAAAACCAGCCTTATTACCTCATTAAAACGTATAATTATAATAACTTATTAACCTTACGTATAATCCCCCACCTCTGCCATAGTCGTCTGAGATGGGCGCCAGCCTCCCCACAAACCTAATTAGGATTAAGCATCTTAGAAAATGGATGAATGAATGAATGAATGAACCTTATAACTCTGTGAGTGGACACTGATACAGACTCCATGCACTGCAGTGAACTGTAGGGCTTCGATGAAACAATGATGGAATTTTGTCCCTAAAAGTTAAAGAATCTCTGGAACAGTGTACTTATTAACTCTGGCTATTTTTTAATAGATGTGACAATTTATACAATTATTTTTTTGATGACACCAAAAAGCTTTTAGTTTAACAAACAGACCTGATTCGTCAAAAGGTCTCATCTGTAAGCAGCTGGATTTTAACGAGTGCTGGTTGATAATGTAAACTCTACGTCTGTGAATCAGTAAACAGCTTCATTAGCACAGAGGTGAAATTTCCAAGGTGAGGTTTTACCAGGTAGGCGATGACATCATAACCTTGTTCCTTGAGCCACACCAGGATGCAGGACGTGTCGAGACCGCCACTGTATGCCAGGACCACTGTACCTTTCGACATTTTCTACAACTTTTGCACCTTCCATAAGCCAGAGAGAGGACAATTATTATATATTAACAACCATGCATTCTAAACTACCAGTGAGCCATGATGAAAGATTGACAAAGATGTAGTTAATAGTTATATGTGAAATGTAATTCAATAGTTATATGAAGGTAAAAGAAATCTCTGGTTCATATGAAACCACTGATACTGAGTCCCAGGCTCGGACAGGGTGTTGTGTGTAGTTTGCATGGGTCGTTTCATAAACATTTATTTTCATTGATCAGCTTGAAGCAGTGTGACGTCATGATCACTTTTCCTCACTGGTGGCTCAAAATGGAATGAATGAAAGAAAGAAAACTATAAATAATGGGAAAACACACCTGTTCAGGATTAAGCCATGCTTCCTTCCCTTCTACTTAAACACATCTTTATATTTCTACCTTTGATGGCTTTTTTGATGTCACACCACCCTTCCGAGCCCTTTCAGCCATGAAACCACAACCTGCACAATAAGGCTATAAGATCCTGATATAATGATGAAGAAACACTCACCTGAACAGAGGAGTAAACACACAGAGGAAGAAAATCAAGCACACTGAGATTCTTCTTTCCCAGAGATGCACGAGCGCGTGGATGGTGTGTGTGTGTGTGTGTGTATATATATATATATATATCTATATATATATATATATATGTCATTGTTCATACCCCCACGCTTCTAGCCAATCAGATGGCTGATCGGTGTCTAGGGGCGTGGTAAGTAATGTACATCCGTCACCACGTCACCTGATGTAACGCTGTTAGAGGTTGCGTTTGCAACGTGCACGTGCGGTGTTGGGCTTCTTAGGAACTAACAGCCACAATAATAATAATAATTATAATAATTATAATAATAACAATAACAAAACAACAATAATAGTAATAACAATAACAATATAAATATAATAACTATAATAATAACAACAACAATAATAATAACAATATAAATATAAAAATAATAATTATTATAATAATTATAATAACAACAACAACAATAACAATATAAATACAATAACAACAACAATAATAATAATAACAGCAATAT
>JBCNYH010000005.1:14825947-14848041 GCA_039654325.1 Tandanus tandanus
AAAGGGATGCCCCCCCCCCCCCCCCCCCCCCCCCCCCCCAAAAAAAAGGGTGTTACCTTAATTCTACAATGTATAAAGGATTATTTGGTTAATATATACGTAAAAAAAAATAAAAAATAAAATCAAGTGAAAAAGAACTTTTTAAGGGGGAATCAAGAATAACCTGGTCTCATGTGTGTGTGTACATATTTTTATAATGATGGAGGTAGTGCTATAAAATTGTCAAATTAAAATATAATATCCAAATTTAACACACGCAAAAAAAAAAAAAAAGGTCATACAGCACGTCTGCCGCACAGCAAGGAGGTCTGGGTTCGATTCCCGAGCTCAGGAGCTGGGTTCGATTCCCTGTGCTTGCATGGGTTTCCTCCGGGTACTCCGGTTTCCTCCCATAGTCCAAAAACATGCACAGTAAAGCTAATTGGCTGTTCCAAATCGCCCCTAAGTGTGAATGGTTGTGTGTGTTGGCCCTGCAATGGTCTGGCGAGCTGTTCAGGGTGTACCCCGCCCTCGCCCAGACTCAGCTGAGATGGGCGCCAGTCTCCCCGCAACACTAATTAGGATTAAACGGCTTAGAAAATGAATGAATGAATGAATGAATGAAAAATACTTATTAAAAAAAATGCAGTTCTGCAGTTCTTAAGATGGTATTACAGGATCGACATGATCTGATTGGTTCACTATCTCAGGATAACAGAAATTATCCACCTCATACATTTGAGATAATGCTTGGATTAAATTTCTGGACATGAACTCACGATCCGCTGCTCCGAGCAATTCAACAAAACGCAGACCCAAAACATTTGAAGACGGTTACACAAAATGGCCTTCGTTTTTCCGTGGTAAGACAACAAACACTTTAATCAATGAACAGGCTTAAAGCTAAGCGAAGCCCTGAGAAAAGAGGAGGACAGACAGGGAGGGAGGGAACTGTTTGCCAAGTCATATGGTGTCCTAATGGTCGATTTGACTGGGGATAGATAAAGGTAAAGATGAATCAAATTTAAAATAAGATTCAGAAGATGCTACAATGGTTAGCATGTTCGCCTCGCAGGAAGACGGTCCCAGGTTCGACTCCTAGGCTCAGGGAGTTTCTATGTGGAGTTTGCATGTTCTCCCCCTGCCTGCGTGGGTTTCCTCCGGGTACTCCGGTTTCCTCCTACGGTCCAAAAACATGCACAGTAGGCTGATTGGCGGTTCCAAATTGCCCCTAGGTGTGAGTGTGAATGGTTGTATGTGTGTTGGCCCTGCGATGGCCTGGCGAGCTGTTCAGGGTGTACCCCGCCTTCACACAGAGTCGGCTGAGATGGGCGCCAACCTCCCCGCGACCCTAATTAGGATTAAGAGGCTTATGAATGAATGAAAAAATCTTGTTTTAGTTTGCTGATCTGATGTTCCTGTGTAGTTTATACTCAAACAACAACTCACCTCAGGCTCGGTGGATATCATCCAATGAAAGAGTCCCCTTCACCTTTCCCATATCCCCCACACCTTCAGAAAATATTTATTAAATATGCAACGCATTCAATTTTATATGCATTGCTAGACAAATATTGAGGTACACCCTAAAAAAACCATGAACAACAGGCATGACAAATTAAAAGGCAAGAAATTACATGAATTGTTGAGTTCATCCATACAGCTTTTTTCTCCTTTACGTCGGCTCCATTTACCAGAATTTTTAAAATATGCACACGTTTCAAAAACTGAAATGATAAAAATTTGTGCAAATACCCTTCGGGGTAAAAGACATGGCACTGTACGTATCAAACGCAAAATTAAAACAATATTCCTAAATAAACAACGCAAACAAATCAGTTCCCAGCATCTATTTTTGAGTCTCGACAACAAACGGAAGATCTACAAACGTCGCTTTCAACGAATCGCTGTAGTTAGCCTTAGCCATCCATATCTGTCGTTTAACAGCCACGGATGCCCCCATGATCCTTCCAGAAAGTTCTGCTTGGTGTGAGGACAGCTGCAAAGTGAACTCTCCGATGAGCTTGAGCTCACTCAGAACATCAGTAAGTCTCTGAGGGGTCAGGTTTTCAGAAATCTCAGCCAAGAGGCGCTTCTGGTAATCCGACAAGTATCGCAAATAGTTAGCCGTCTTCGCTAGCATGCCGGCGGTTTGATACGAGCTTTCTGCAATCGCTTCAGTGAACCTCCACTGCTCAGGAGGAGCGGGCTGTTCTCCGTTTTTTGTAGGCATGACAGCTTGGAAGATGGCTGACATGAGCTTGTTGACTTGAGGCATATGATCATAAGGTGGAGCCTGGCTTTCGTGAAGCTTGTACAACTCAGAAAATACTGGCCTGAAGGGTTGGGAGCTCGCTGGGTTGGACCACGTACTTTGCACCAAGTCCTCAAATTCTGGCACCATAATTGGGCACGGTGAGTCATTTTGGGATTTGGGGAACTCGATCCCCAAGTGTTTGGCTGCACGTACTATGAGGTTCTGCAGCTCCTCAGATGTGAGAAACTCTTGCACGGAGTTTACTTGCAGTGGTAGACTAGACTTTATAGCCTGTGAGATATCTACTGGCCCATCTTCTTGTTTTACTACATTCAAATAGGGAACAGACCCGGAACAGGTAGCGGTACCAGTCTGTTGTCCCTGATCCACTTGTGATATTGTGAATACTTGGGAGATTTCAGACAATTTTGGTACAGTGGTTGAACTCCTCTTCTCCAAAACATCAAGCCTTCTCTCCATCATGCTCCACTGCACCTGCATGGCTCTCTGTTGGGTTTCCAGTTTCTGCTGCACTATCTTAAGCAGATGATCATTCTGCTGGTCAATATTTGCAGACTTCCTCGGTTCCCGTCGTGCCCTCTTCTCCCTAACGGATTCGCAAGAGGACTCCGAGCTCCAGGATGAACCTGAGGACGAAGACGGGGAACGTTTACGTCTCCGCCCAGAGCCTCTTCTTGAGTGCCTCACGCAGTAAGGGTGACGCCTGGATGAATGGTGTCTTTTGCGTGACGTCGAAGGCACTGACGTAGGCGCTACAGATGGAGTTGCAGCTAGCGTATGCTGCATGGCTACATGTGATACATAAGTACTTTTTTCTGCTGTGGCATTTGGGGCAGGCAGGTCCAAAGACGATGAAGGAAGAGTGAATATGACGGGTGCAGTGGGGAAAGATGGCGCAGGAGTAGCATTTTCAGTCTCTGATACAATAGGTGTAGCAGACACCACCCTCACAGATTTAGCTTCTTTAGGTGTAGCACACGATGGCGCTGGGTCAGGTTTAGGTTGAGTTCCGGTATGAGACGCCTCATTTTTCCGCTGCTGGGCTTCTTGATGGATCACCTCCTGCACTTTGGTGAGACGCTTAATACAAGTGCTCCAGTCCATCTTCGCGCAGTGTGGACATTTTCCATACTCCAGAAAGGCCTCCTTGGCGTGTTGGATTCCCAGGCAGATTAAACACTTTTCATGTGTGTCTTTAGATTGGATTTTATAGTTACGGCAAGAACACCAGGTAAACTTCACCACCGAACTTGCCATGGTGGACAGGAAAACTTGTACGAGACAGGATAAAGGACTTCGGGAGTTTAGGGAAGAAATTAGTGGCTTGTAGATGAAAGAAATACCTAAAATCAAGAACAAGAGTAACACTGAATGCACTGGTGTATTTAAAAGATATAAAATGCAGTACTGCTGGAGAATGTGAATACACGTTTTTGATATACTCGTGGTAAAGTCGGTCATTATTTGGAGAGTTATATATTTCACTTCCAATACGCTTAAATTTTTTAGCTGTTTATAGTTTTCCCACATAATTATAAACTAATATATAAGTTAGTGGCTGGGTGGCATAGCGGTTAGCATATCCGCCTCACAGGGTTCTGGGACTGGGTTCGAGTGAGGCTTAGTGGCTCAGTGAGGGCACTTCTGTGTGGAGTTTGCTTGTTCTTGCCGTGGTTGCGTGGGTCTCCTCTGGGTACTCTGGTTTGCTCCCACAGTCCAAAAACATGCACATTAGGCTAATCAGATGTTCCAAATCGCTTCTAAGTGTTAATGTTATGTGTGTGTTGGCCTTGCAATGGTCTGGCGAGCTGTTCAGGGTGTGCCCCGCCTTCGCCCAGTGTCGGCTAGGCTCTAGCCTTCCCGCATCCCTAAGAAAGGATACAGCGATTCTGCAAATTTCTCGATTTAATCCCAGTGCTCGTCAAGAACTATTATCTCTAAGATTCTTCTTATTTATCCCAATTTCTTCAGTGTGAAAAGCTTGAGGTTCAGGTGTAGGTCGTGTGAATGACACAGCCTCTCTGTTTCTAGAGCATAAAGGCTAAATATACAGCATAATAAATTTCTCTGCAACCCTTTCTTTTTCATCCCTCCATCCTCCCATTAGAAACCTACATCACTATTAATACATCACCGAACAAAGCTTTATAGATTCAAGTGAAAAGGTACATAATTTAAATACTTTTCATACTAATGATACTCAACAGTCATCCTTCTATTTTTTCATTCATCCCTCCACTGTTTCCACTGATTTTAATACTGCTTCAGCTGTAAACACAGACCCTTTGACAGTAAGGTTTATGTATGTAAATACATGTACAATAGCCTGCAAAGCTAGCTATACATCCATCCATCCATCCATCTATCTACCTTTCTTTCTTTCTGCCTGTCTTTCTTTATATCTTCATCAACTTCCCAATTTCTTTATTAATTTCTCTCTATAACCTCAATATATTAAAAAATAGATCTATCTATCCAGAATTTCTAGTATTTTCCTCAGGAAATGCTGTTTAATTTAAACCTCTCACCAATTCTTTTCACAACGTTTAACCAGAAAAATATATTAAGTAATGCATATAATAAGGGTTAAAACTCAGATTTTTTTTTACGTTAATGGATCAATTGTTTCAATACCATAATATATTTGCAATACAAATGAATTTAGGACTTAAATCGAAGCTTATACTTACCATAAAACCATAAATCTGCGCAGAATGAACGCCGCCTCTGCTGCTCAATCGTAAACACAAACGGCAGGTCGCATTTTAATGACGTCAAACACCGCGCGACATTTTACATTGCAAATGGCTTTCTTTCATGAAATGTACGAATGTTTTCTAATAAATTGCCAGTTGTAAATACATTTTGGTGCTGCACATTTCAAAATCCTTCAGCTTTCATCAATGCTAATACTGATGATCATTTTAATTACGCATATACATGGTCTAAAATGTATAAATACATTATAACTGTCTTTATATAGTATACTATACTACATGTGCCATCTGATTACGTTGCTAAACAACTTGCATTTGCATTTATTTGGCAGACACCCTTATTATTATTATTATTATTATTTATTTTAACAAGTGAGCAATTGAGGGTTAACGGTCTTGCTCAAGGGCCCAACACTGGCAGCTTGGTGGTACTGGGCATTGAACCCCTGCCAGAGCCTTAACCACGGAGCCACCACTACCTCAACAATAACCAACAATTATTCGGCACAGGTGAATATTGCTGAATAGTCTTGAAGACAACATCAACCAGACTATTCAGCGATATGCACTACAAAGTAAAACAAGCAAACCAAGATTTTTAGGATTTATTATTATTATGGATATAGAGAGAGATAGAGAGGGTGTTTTCCTTTAGAAAGTTTGAAAATCCAACCCCCCCCCCCCCCCCCCTTTTGACTCTACTCTTCTGTGATTTTACAAAATAAGAAATGGAACATGGTGAGCTTTCCCCTGGTTTTCATGAACCCTCAGGCCCATGTACAAGGTGACAGGCTAAATACTGTAATTTGGATGGACCTTGGCACTTTCCCAGTCAGATCAGTGGCTCCGTACAAGCTTTCCACAACTTTCAGGGTCAGGGCCCTTTTATAGACTGGCTGAACTTTTCCAGACTTATTAATGCTTTTAAAAATTAGTTGAGTGCTTTATTGGATTCAGTAAATTCTGGACTGCCTATGATATAAAATGTTGCTAAAATAAAATGGCCATGTTTTGGTCACACAGTGAAGTTTGTGAAATTGCTGAAGATTAAAGCTGAATTTTCATTTCATCTCATTTCCCAACCTTTTTTTTCTTTGTTAGGGTTACAGCAAAGCTGAAGCCCATCCTAGCTGTTTCAGTGCAAATAGGGTACACTCTGAACAACAGACCAGACCATCACAGGCAGCACACTCAACCATTCGCACCTAGGGGCAAGTGAGCAATTAGCCTGTTTGTCTTTGGACTGTGGGAGGAAACCAGGGTACCCAGAGAAAACCCACGCAAGCACAGGCGAGAACATGCAAACTCCTGGGCAAGGGGCTCAAACCCAGGACCTTCTTGCTATTCATGCTAATCCTAAACACTACGCCACTGTTCCTCAAATAAGAATTTTACAAAGAATTTATTTTGTACCGTGTTGTGTTTATTTTTTTATAATAAATAAGTTCTTCTTTAGCCTAGATTTCAAGCCACTGGAGTTTTACCGGACTTTGTACCAAATAAATAAATTAACTACTTAAATACCAGGTAATCAATAAACTCTTAAGTCCCAAATGATGGTTAGTGACTGGAGTATATTCTTTATTCACTCAGGGTCACGGGGAGGCTGGCGCCCATCTCAGCTGACTCTGGGCAAGCACAGAGTACACCCTGGACAGCTCGCCAGGCCATCGCAGTTCTTTATTCATGACAGGAAATTTATATTTAATATTCTAAACAATGCAATTACAAATCAGTTACAATGTCAAATTTTCAAACAAGAAAACTCCCTTTACCATCAGTGTGTTCATGAAAGACAAATATATATACTGTATATACACTGAAATACCTCTATGTAGCGAATAAATGCAATGTCTGTGACTGTGTATCACACTCAGAATGACAGAAAAGGAACCATGGAAAAATCCATAATGCAAACTTTGTTTTATTATTTTCCATTTTTTATTTTATTGCTGTACTTAAAGCCATTCTTCTTTCTGTTTTTCCTAAATTTCTTGTTAAAAGCAGCAGACTGGACCTGAAAAAGCAGAGAGCAACTCTGTTAGAAACCTTTAATTGTATGACATTTAAATACATTTACATTTTTGCGGATATAGTCGAGACAGAAATAAAAATCAACGTACTGTTTTGCCTTGATTATATATTTTTCTAATAGAAAATAAAATTGAGGAAAATATTTGACCTTTTTGCGCTTCGGTGCTGCTTTTTTCTCTTCTTCGGTTGCAGAAACCTCCATATCATCATCAGGATCTGTCTGGAATTCGTCGTCTTCCTCCATTTCTTCCTGTCCCTCTGACTTCTTGAGCACGAACAGATGGGCTGTAAATACAAATAATGACAACGTTAATCTACACATTAATAAATTACTAATATTTCTAGCATGTCATACAGGACACAAATCCACACAGAAATATTTTGAGAAATAAACAATAAAAGCCGCATGCTTACATGGATAGAGATCCGACATGCTGTCCTCGGAGTCGCTGTTTTCTCCCTCACTGGAACTCGGAGCCCAAATGCCACTGTCCTGTTTCTCTTTCCCTTTCTGTGTGTGGTTGTTCCTTCTTTCACTCGCATTCTCCATGTCATTATCTGTACCTGGGGTGCGCCGTTTCTGCTTGAGTCTGACTGGTACAAACCCCACACCTTGCTTCATGCATTCCTCATCTGAAAAAGAGAAAAGACAGCACATCGATCCTGTACAAATACAAAACACTAACAAGAAGAGATCAGTGAGCTAGTCAGGGAAAGTTCAGCAGTGACTGTGATTCTGTATTAACAGAAGTGTCACTGTATCTGATAAATGTAAGCTTACACTGCGCTAGAGCTTTCGTGTACCGTTTTCCACTGACATGTCGGAGAACTTGATGAGGCATGCGATTGATGTGTCTCAGGGTCAGCTTACAAAAAAGATGATTTCTGTGTAGAAACAAATATAGGAAACATCACATAGCAGCTGTCTAATAAAAGTCACATGAACACTAAAGTGATTTCTTTTTGCTTATAAAGAACCGAACATACGGCTGCTTTGTGCTCGGGACCAGGTGAGGTTCATACTGGCTGTAGTTAAACTCCTTTCCAGAAGACAGCTTCTTAAACTTCTTCCCAGATATGAAGTTCTGCAGCTCTGTAAGGTTGCACGGAAGCTCGTGGCCATTTAAGGTGCACTTTATCTAAAAGCAGACAGCACAACACAGCACAGCACCACACATGAGCATTAAAGACAATTTTACAGCTCTGCAATTTGCAAACTCTAGAAACTTCTATTCAGATTTGCACCTCCGTACAGAGGACTTCATTTAATTTCTAATTATATGAAAAGTTTTAAAAGAAACAGAGCATAGTTTGTACCCGTTTGGTTTCAGTGAGCTCTAAAAAAGGTTGATTTTGCAGAAATTCTCGTAAATCCACAGGTAAGTCATCCATTCCTACTCCAAATGATCCACGTGAGGGGAAACCTGTACATTTTACAGAACACAAAGCCAATTCTAATCAACACAAAACAAACAGGTGAACTAAAGAATGAAAAATGCAAAATATGTTTAAGTAGAGACCATTTGCAATTCCCACATGGCCAATCTCCCCATGGGCTGTTAGTAACGAGTAGCTATCTCAAAACTGCCGATTTCCAACTGAACAAAAGCCAGATTTAAAAAATTTGTACTTGCTATAATTATTACACCTGTCAATCTACATTTCTGATTCATCATTTATCTGTCATTACATTATCACATCATTACTACTTATTAGAGAGACCACATGCATAGTACAAACACAACTCTATTACAACTAGTTAAGTGAGCTGTGGAGTCATTGCTGCAATCATAGTCTGAGTAATATGTGTTAGCAGCCTCAGTGTGGACATCAGTACATATTTTATTGTAGTATGTGTGATTAACCATAGTCACATTGTCAGTTGTATTTTGCCTTTCCATTGAAAATCACACAAATGAATAATCTCAGTTTCTTGTAGCGTGTTCTCATGGATAATCCTTTGCAGCACACCAATTCACGTAGTTTAACTGACAGTCAGGGCATGATGGTGAGTTGGCATTGATCATCAGTTTGAGGTTGATGGCAGCACACTCCATGAGTGTCTTTAGTAGCTGCAGTTAAGAAGCTTGTAGATATGGTTTGGCACAGATTAATGATATCTGGAATATTTGGGACATTCTTGCCTCGATCCTGATGAGGCACAAACCTGTCTGACCAATCATCGGATCCTAATCAACAATTCAATTGTTTCTGGTAACAGTCTTACAGGTTTTCAGTATACCAGGAAGTCTGAGTGCACATCAACAGAAGCACTGAATATGCACACACAAAAACCACATGTTTAGGCCAAGTCTTATCACCACCAAGTCTGATATAGTTAAGTTTCTTTATCCCAGCTCTTCTTCTTCTTCTTCTTCTTCTTCTTCTTACAAGTAAGGTAGCATATGATTAAGTCTCTCGTTTATTAAACCCCTAACAAACAGTTAGTTAAGATATTTATAGAGTTGAAACAGGATGTTTCAGCCTTTGGTCCCAGGTTGCTACCCTGAAAACCTGACGGTGATATCAAGCATTTCTTGAGATATAGACGTCGGTAGCTACAAAAAAAGAACAATTAAAACACAAACCACAAACTGACAGAATTGTAAACAAACTCCAATAACTTACAAGCCTTAAATAATACTCCAAAAACCCAACGGATAACCCTGGTGGTAGAACTTAGCGTGACGTATATTTTGTGCGACACTTACAACCGCTGTAGGCCCCCTTGCGTGGTTTGGCTACTATCAATAATGCCTGCGAGCAATGTTATAAACAGCACGTAATAAGCAATTTTATGAATAATTAAATAAAAATGTTATCTACACAGCTATAACCAATTTAAAAATGTAACTTTTTTGTTTTTTTTTAGACGCTTAGTTTCTTTTTGTAATTTCTCAATTGCAGATTCGCTTCGTTCATGTTAAACGAAAACAGCTAGAAGGTAATAAAACAAACAAACAAACAAAAAAAAAAGCTGTGTGGATAGCACTTATTCTCATATTTCTATGCACATTTATTTATGACATGGCATTTGATAAGGACACCTATTAAAGTCACCTGACAGTCAGCTGTCCTCGCAGTGCAGCCACCTACAGCAGTGTTAAGGACAGTGATATTAATATTTATTATTATTGGTTATTATATAATATATCTCTGTATAAGAGTATACAGTGAAATGTGATTTTTTTTTAACTGTACAGCTTGCTTTACGTTATTTTAATATTTAGAAGAGAAATGAAAATGTCAGGACCAAACGGAGATCCCGAGGTTAGAGCTGATGAAGGCATCGAGGATGAGGATGATTTTAATGAAGAGGGTGAGTTTTACTGAGAATGATGGAAACAGCAGATATTCAGATCTGATAATCAGGGATGCATGTATTAGATTTATCCTATAATATTATCGACAAAGTTAGGACTTAAAGCTCCTTATCTGTAGATGAGACTGTTAAATAATTGTGGGTTGCCAGATTGACAGTTTAATTTTTTAAATCACGTGATAACAATAATAATAATAATAATAATAATATTAATAATAATAATTTTAATAATAATATTAATAATATTAGAAAAACAATAAAATGTGGATAAATAAATAAATATATTTGCTGCAATTCCTAAACTTTTTATGCACAAATTATTTTTATGCATGGTCATTTTTTTTTTTTTAGCATTTTCCTCTTTCAATTACTTAATATAACATGATAAAGAAATTTTGTAATTGTCTAAATAATACTTAAAACTTATTGCTAAAAAGGTAAATAAGTCCATAAGTAAAAACAGGTTACAACCGTATAAATTATTTATTAATTTATTTGTCAAACCACTTAGTCCTTTAAGGGTCGCGGTGATGCTGGAGCCTCAGCTGAAAAGGGCGAAGGCAGGGTACACCCTGAACAGCTCGCCAGTTCATTGCAGGGCAACACACACACACACACATATATCTTGGGGCAATTTGGAACAGCCATTTAGACTAATATGCATATTTTTGGACTGTGGGAGGAACACATTGTGCCATAATCACAGTTCCCGTACGCCAGTATGAATTAAGGATAAATTAAAGAGTGCATGAATTCATTTTGCTTGTGTGAGCCTTTCCCCCCTCATTCAGTCAGTGATTATGCAACATGTTGCATGCACATATAATGAGTTTGTTCCACTTAATCATGTGATCTCTGTACTGTCCATGTCTTGTTTCTTGAAACATTAGAATACGCCGCCATCAACTCCATGCTGGATCAGATAAACTCTTGCCTGGACGACTTGGAGGAGCGAAACGATGCACTGAATGGAAAACTGCACGAGCTCCTGGAGTCCAACCGGCAGGCTCGGCAGGAGTTTCGAGCTCAGCTCAATGAAAAGGAACCAGAGGAGGAGAAACAGCCGCCGTCTGAGGGATGACGACTGAGCGGACACTGATTTCCAGTCCTAAATCATTCCACTGACATAAATCTGTACTGTATTTATTCATAGTTACTGTTCACTGTATAAATGTCTAGCTTCGTGTCCTCTGATTCACCCTTCCACATAGCTGTGTTTGATACATATTTTATTGTTTTAACTATATAAACTTTATTTCAAGATGAATAATTGATTAGATTCTTTTTTTCTTTTTGTTAATCACTCGGCAAACAAGCTGTCAATCATGAAATATTTTAATAGACATTAAAATGCTGAACACAAACATCTGGAGGAGAAAACTAACAAACAAACAAACGAAATACAAGATGCTTTTTATCTGCAGCTCCTATAAAACAACCTTTTGGAATCCATAATTCAATTGTAGAATAAAAACAGATTATGAAATGTACAGTTCCACTCTGATCTTGATCATTTCCCGTGTTGTAGTGGTCCTGGTAGGAGGAAGGACTCAAATCTCTGCACATTTCCACAGGAACTTAGCGTTCCTTAATGCTGTTCCTTATGGTTTGTCTTTAAAACAGCTGGTTGTGTGCGGAAATGACAATACAGCGAGTATTTTTTTTTTATTTTTTCTCTGGAACATTATTAAGATGTACATAAATTTATATATATAATGCGAGAGTTGTTAAATGTAATCAGGATTGAAGCTTTTCTAGATTTCTGAGTGACTAATACTGGTAATAATTCTGCTTCTGGCTCAGTGACTAACGAATGAACTGCAACTCACAAATATCAGGACTAACTAATCTGCTCATCACAAATCCGACCCGTGTGGACAGATACTGGAGTGTTAAAGAATTCTCTCAGTTATCTCATGTAATTTCCATGACAGTTTAGGGGTGGAGCTAGAGCTGTATCTGATCTGTGTACAGCTTCAGATCTTTCCATAAACCTCTCACGCTAAAGCAAACAGTTTCTAAAAGAGGCCTGTGTATGGGACAGCATTCCTGAACCTTAAGACCAATGTATCTAAATATCATCCGGGGAAACAAGAAGATAAAATCCATTAGGGATTGCTTATTAAAAAGTACCAATTATTAATGATATCCTAAAGACCAGGCACTTCACGCTTCATGTTTTTATCACTGCACTAGATGACTTTTCCTTGCCAGGTTAAACACACACAACATGCTGTTTTAGGAATTTCTTTTCCCCAGTGTATTTTGACAATTTGCTGAGATGCAAATAAAAACAGTACTTAAAACAACAATATTGTAGGTGCAAAAAAAAAAAAAAAATTGCAGAAACGAAAAAATCATCAATCATACAGCTAATGCTCCTAAAAGAGTAAAAACATCCTCCAAAAAAACCCTAACCTTCTTAATGAAGCAGCTTTTCTTCAGTGTTGCCCCTCAATACCGTTGGAAAATCAAATTGGTTTCACGCTTAGTGACAACGAATGAAAGAATCCTCATTATTGACCGTCAGGCCCAATAATATTTGGCCGGTGACATAAGTTGTGATTTCACCTCCGTACAGCAGCACAATGGATTTGAAGCTAGATACCATTGTTATGGCAACCATCACTAAGGGCCCCGCTCTGGATGTACATGGGGGGGCCCACACAAAAATAGTCACTGTCCAAATACATATGGAACTGTCTGTATTAAAGTATCTTCTCTTAGCTCTGTATGAATCCGGTCAACATTCCCCAGAGCCAAAGCAACACATTATCAGTTAAAGTTAAAAATGAAATAAAGCATAAGCACAGAACTGTCCGAAGCTACCTTTAACCTCACTACGACACCCACTCCTTCCTGGTTTTGGACCGCGTACGATGGCTGTAAACTAAACCGAGTGAATGAAAGGATTACTAGCAAATTACACTCTCCTAGTGATCAGAGCATGAAAGATGAACAGCGTGGTCAGACTAAGCTAAGCTAACGACATGAATAACAACTCCACCAACACTAGGACGCTAGTACGATGATGCTCAAGAACCCCAGATTCTAGGCTAAGACTGGGGTTTGGGGGGTTTAAAAAGACTTGTGAAGCAACACTTTCCTTATCGGTCGCTGGAATAGCATGCGTAGAAAAAAGCTCTTTAAAGAGCGCTGGCTTTATTCTTTTTATGCACGTGACCCCGCTAGAGCTAACCTGAAGGTCCTGTTTCTTCTTCTCGAGCTCAGATCACCTGATACTAGATCACCTGATCACATGCTTATGCATTTAGACTCACAGATTCGAGGCTTCTAACTGAACGGATCCAACGTAAGAAGGCTTGATGCGTACGTCACATATGTAGTATATGTAGTATCACCGGGTGCTTCCTGTTTTCCTGGAGACACAGTGATAAGACGTGTCTGTATTTATTTGTCCAAGAGCATTACTGTCACCTGAGTTTAGCATGAAGCTAAAAGGCTTAGCAAGGGAAAAAAAAGATCTCTCAGATGTCAATAAGCCAGGGATTGCGTCAGGTGACCGTTTTGCTTTTTTAAACTAGGTGTTCGCTTCATTCGCAGCATGTTATTCCACTGATCAACACACAAAGTTGCGTACCTTAATAACCCCCCACCCACGCATCTCCTCTTTTTTTTTTTTTTTTTCGCTTTACAAAAACACGATAAAAATGCTTGTTAAAGTAAAACATCGCTACATTCTAAATCACTACAAGCTTTTGAGGGATCTACGGACCTCAACGGATGGAAATGTACAAGATCTTTTGATCCTTTCATCATCTTTACACACATTCAGCATTAATCTAAAAAAAAAAAAAAAGGAGAGAGAAACAAAAAACCCACCATACTATCAGATGTAAAATCTGTGGTGACGACCTACAAGATGGCTGAATAAAAAGACGCACTACTCTCTAAAGGGATCGGTCCTACAGTCCTGGCGTCCCTCTCTTTCTTAGTGAATTACAGACGATGGGTAACGGACATTAAATTAAATATTCCCACTCGTTCTACGTCCTCGTCTCCGTAGCAGCTCGTTCCTCCGTCTCGGGGTCTCCCTCGGCACTCAGCGTCGTCTTCCTCCCCTCCCTCTCTTCTTGACCGATGTCCTACCTCTCCCTCTGCTTGTCTTCTCTTCAGAGACGCTGCTGAGGACGTCATCCTCTTCGTCGGGTTCTTCGGTGACCGCGTCTTCCTCTGTGTCTCTGGACTGGGTGGGAGACCCAGGAGCAGGCTGCTGGTTAGGGGAAGGCGGCGCAGGGCTGCTGCTGCTGGTGGTGGTGGTGGTGGTGATCCCTTTGCTGCTGCTGCTGCTGCTGCTGATGGTGGTGGTGGTGGTGGTGGTGGTGGTGGTGCTACTTTCCTGATCAGTAGGAGCTCCAGTGGACGCTAATCTACTGTCGCTGATGGCCGGGTCACTTAAAGCGGAACCACCTGGGGACTCTGTGTCCTCGGTTTGATGATCCTCTGAAGTGAGAACTGATTCAGAGGCCTGTAAAGCTGAAGCTTCCTGAATCTTTAACGTCTTATATCTCTGTGGGTAAAAAAAAAAAATAATAAATTTTTAAAAAAAGTTTCACTTGTTACATTTTAAACGTAAAGATCTTAAGTGTGTCGACATAAAACACGTGGGCATAGAAAAGGTTTAACCCTTCAAAATATTGATAAGGAATTAAGCTTTCAAAGAAAATTCTGTATCCATCTCCTGATTTGTGCCGGTCCACAACGTTATCCCTTAGATCTTTTGACAGTTCCTTGCCACCCATAGTTGATTGTTTGCTTTCAGTCACACTGGAATTCTCTAGGAATAGAAACATTTATGCTAATCAGAATGAATACAAATGATTACAGGTGGAAGCCAGTTAGCTTGGTGTGCAGTGGAGAAGGTGATTAGTTACACCTGCTTGAGTTTAGAAGGAATTTTATGGGGGGGGATCCTTTAACCACCTCAGTGGTTCTGATCTCTCCTCTCAGGTTTTTTTTGTACCTTTCTCCAGGCTGTTATAAGTTGCTTTAAGTAAATACAGCTATACATTTATTTTCTGAGTCTTCATAGCAACAAAATATGAATATTTTGAAGGGAGTAATTCTTATCTACGATGATGATGTTGTATCGTCTTTGACTTACCTTCAGATTCTCAAAATGTTTGCGCGTCTTGCAGTGAAGGTTCTGCGCCGACGACTCGTAGTGATAGAACTCGTTGCACAGCCGGCACAGAAACCCAGCCACGGGGATTACGAAGCTGGAACCTTGGAACCATATCAATCGCAATACAATGAAAGATCACAAAGCACAGACGCTACACTTGGTCAACTATAAATACAGAGTACGAATACTTCTTCGACTTCACCGTCGCTTCGGTCTGCTTGTTAGGTTTGACATCAGAAGGCATTTCCATGACAGGCAATGCTTCAGGTTGCCAATAAGTCGGTCGCTTGATTTGGCGTTTTTTTATGAAAGCCTAGTGAGAGGGCGAGTCAGCAAACGTTTGTGACTGTCCGGAACTCTCTTCGGCTCACATCATAGTCGACGTTATATTACTTTAGAAAGCAGGTTTAACTTGTGGCGGAACACTGGACATGCAATCATGGGTAATCGCTAATACATTGCATTTGACTAATCACTGATCACGTTTGGTTGCACCCCCTCGCCTCTTTGTTTTGCATTTACATTCACAGCATTTAGCAGACGCTCTTATCCAGGGCGACTTACAATTATAATTTTTTTATACAACTAAGCAATTTAGGGTTAAGGGCCTTGCTCAAGGGCCCAACATTGGTGATAGTGGGGATTGAACCGCTGACCTTCGGAATAGTAACCCATTGCCTTTACCACTAAGCCAGCACTGCCAAAATATATTTTGAACATATTTTTGTATATACAGTTGAATCTCGTTAATATGTGCTTCCGCTTAATATGCGCCCACCCCTTGGACCCCAAATTTGTAACATGGGGGTGAACAAAAAGCACATTTTTTTGTAATTTTGCATTGAAATTTACCATATTAGCGCAACATGACATCATTCTGCTTTGATCCATGGCAGAATTCACGCCTGTATATCAGCTAAAAATACATAAAATATTAGCTAAAATGCGGCCTCACTTAATGTGTTGAAGTGCATTGGACCCCGACATGCGCATATTAAGGAGACTCTACAGTATTACAGGAACTAACTTTTAATGTGTTTTTAAGGCATTGCACAACATTAATATACGTTAAATATAATTATGTACATTAAATATAATTAGTTACATAAGAATATTCTGTATAGTTCAATAATGAACAATTGCACTCTTTGGCAAATTACTGTGCTAGAAGAAAAATAAAACATGTTAGGATGAGGTGTTGTATGTAAATAATCTCCCTTTAAGTTGTAAAATTAGCCTTGCTTTGATTTTGCTTTGCTGCACAACATAAAAAAAAAAAGATTTATTCCTTATATGTGTGCACAAGTCATCGAGATATGCATCAGGACGGACATCATTTATAAATCAATAGCCTAAACAGAAAAACCTAAAACAGGGCTAAGTTTTTTTTTTGTTTTTTTGTTTACCGTATACGATGTCTGAGTCAAATTCTTCCTCCTCGGTCATATCTTCCAAAGTGACCTCCACCTGTACAGGAAGTCCCTCCTGCTCGTGACAGAAAAACCAACACAACTTCCTGACTCTTTCAACATAATAAACACACTGGACTACTCCAGCATGACTGAAACTAATAATTGAGGGAACTCTGAATCTCTTCTACCTCTCCATTTTCTTCATCCGTCCTCTTTTCCTCATCACTATCCAGGCCTTCTTCTTCGGCGCCCATGGCATACACCTCCAAACCCAGTTCGTCCAGATTCCCTTTCTCGGTATCATTCAGCACCTGAGGAAGAAAGAATGAGCGATCAATTGGAGGCGGTCCACGGAAAAGACCTGATCCATCACCTAGAGTGCACTGTAAGGTAGAATGTGTACCTGCTCCATGCGCTGCTTGTGCTCGGTGGACTGCATGTGTTCGATGAACTCTCGAGACGTTCTGAACGGCTGCTTACAGACGGTGCAGCTGGGACTTGACGAACGGCTGCAGATCTGCCGTGAAACAAAGAAACGCTCGGTCTGTCGCAGGGAATCTCTGTTCGATAGTTAGGCTTCTACTCTCATTTATATAAACAACTCAAGACTTTATATGATGGTTGCTAAGAGGGTCACCTTGTGCTCCCTGGTCTTACGATGATCCATGACGTTAGTAGTGAAGTGAGTTTTGCAGGTAGGACACCACCTCTGCAGGCCTGGTCTCTTCTCCCTATAAGATACGAGACATCACAACGACAGTACTTTTTACAATGCTATTTTTAATTTTAGCAGCGCAGGAAAATAGATGCGGTTCGTTAAAGATCGCGTGGGCGTCAGGCTCACCCGTCTTTGCGTGAGCCCTGCAGAGACTCCTGTACGCGAGGCAGGAGTGTGACGAGGCAGGCGTTACTCATGTGCTGAATTTCCATCATCCTCTGCTGATGGGCCAATCCATTCATATGGCTCTGGAAATTCTACACACACAGAAATCATGATGAAAATTCACGCATTACTGAAAGAGTAATACAGTCTAACGGGAAACCGTTTTTAAACACAAAGCCAACACTTTCCTTTATAGAAGCTCTGAGGTTCGGAGCGTCTTCTCATTTAAGAATTTTAATGTTAAGAAGTTAATCGTAAGTACACACTCCTGTAGACACTGTGGAAGCCTGCAACATGCAATTACTCCCCATACCAAAATTCCAATGTTCCCAAAATTGTGCTCATTCTCACTCAAACTGAAAAATTGTGTAAATAATTTACGCGCACTGCAGGTAACAAAAGGTCAGTCCTTCACCCTGACACACTTCTGGCTAGGTACGGATTTATTCAGTGGATGTTCTTTTAACGCAGTGCTATTTTAATATGGTACAGACGACCGACCTCTACCTAATCATTATCGCTCTCTCTCTCTATTTAGAAGGGTTTTCCAGAACTAGTATGTCCTTTCACATCCTATCTAACCATGACACATGATCCCGTAATAACCTGTTAATAAACTGCCCTGATATCAGAGACGTACTTGTTGGTTGTGGCAGGTGATGTTACAGATATAGCAGTAGAATTTGTTAGCACTTTCTCCTCCACCTCCTTCTTCACCATCTCCTTCTTTCGCACCGTCACTGCTCTCGGTGGCGTCGTCTTTACATTCAGCTACAGTAACTGACCCTGCAGGCTCCGACTGGCCCGACCCGCTCTGCTGATCTGCGTCTTTGAGTGAAGACTCGGGTTCTTCCACCTGCTGCTGCAAAAAAAGTCTCTTAAAACTCTTAAAAAGGTTTATGGCCATGATACCGGTAATCATGATACTAACCTCAGCAGCATGGCTCTGCTCCAGCGCCTCGGCCGCCTCGGATCCGGCTGCTGTCCCGTCCTCTTCTAGTATGCAGTCTAAAACGGACAAATCAACCACAGATGCCTTTTCCTATTAACACTGATAGATTTTGTTAGACTTCATCAGTTCAAGCAGTCAGAGTCGTCCAGACGAATAAAGAGACTGTTTTCAATGTTATAACGTTGTGGTCACCTGCAGTGTCAGGAACTTCAGCAGCGCGTTCGTACTCAGTACTCGGAGAGGCTTCAGTCTCAAGCGCATCATTCGGCCTGAAGGTACACAAAATAAAACATGGAAGATCCAGCTCTGATACAAGTCATGATGATGGAACACTTCATGTCTGTTATAAGCTTGAGTTTCTATCCTGTAATTGGTCATGAACATTATCAATGTTACCCTTCTGTTCTCGGTTTCTTTGACGCAGGTTCATCCGGCTGCTGCGTGGACGACTGACTGCTGACATCCGCCACCGCTGGCGTTTCATCTACAGCCAAAATAAATGAACAAAAAAATAATCATTACTTTCTTCTCACCAACACAAAGATATGAGTAGAGAGTACTGTGGAGTGGAACATGTACCTCGGCTGCTGCTCGTCCCGGCCTGGCTGTCAGTAATGGCGGCAGGTCTGTTATATTCATTCTCCCTCTTCCTGTCCTGCTGTCGTGACTGAAAATCCTGCATGTACGCCGTGAACCCGGTTACTAAGAGTACTCTCATTTACAACCAATTAAAAAAACTTTTAAAGATTTAAAATATCAATAGGATTGAATAGAATGATTAATAATTACAAACGGCTTACGTTGTTGTAATAGCGAGCGTGAGGGTTGAAGTGCCGTGGAGGAAACCCCATATGTGGAGTCTTAATAGCAACCCCCAGTGGAACCGGACCCAAAATGGAGGATCTGGAGCCCGTAGCGAAAAACTGTTGGAACTGCTGTCCTCCCATGGCGAAGCTCCGCATGCCGCCTTTTAAAGGAAGCAAATTTGCAGCTTTAAAAAATTCTCTCTGTGTGCACATACTTTACATAGGCATTAAATATTTTATAGAATGCAACTAATGACTTGTTTTTGCATTTATAGGTTCAAATTAAATCTTAAGTATTCTCCAGTCATTAATTGCCTCCTCTGGCGTTTGTTTCCGCTTACTTACATTATTTTACACATTTAAATTCAAAAACTGAAAGGTACACATCTTACCTTGCATCTGCTGCATCAGTAACGCTCCTTGCAGCATGGGATTAGGGGCAATGATGGTCTGAGTGGCGGAGCACAGGTTCACCATGCGTGCAGAAGGTGGCGCCGGAGCTGGGACAGCCATTGGCCTGTTAGAAACCAACACACATTTTAATTTACTTAATTGAGTCTTAGTGCAAATACTGTAAAGCTGAATCTGGAAGATTTTAAACACCGTCAGGGGTGCACAAACTTTTGGTCTATAGTATACCTTGACCTTTGTGATTTTTTTTTTAGTTGAAAACCATTATTCTAAATGATTAAAATTCTCTTGCAAGCTCTTTCTCACAGGACATTAATGCTGGACATGAACCAAAAAACACAACCCATAGGTGACATCTCACCGGCCTCCAGCATGGTGATGGGGGATATGATGCGATGGCGGGGGCTGCGGCGGTGGAGGAGGAGGTGGAGGAGGAGGTGGTGGGGGGGTCTGCTGTTGGAACAGCTGCTGTAGCTGACGGAGGTGCTGATGAAACTGCTGTTGCTGCTGCTGTTGGTGATGGTGAGGGTTGAACATCCTGACGGTGGAGGTGATGAGCTGAACAACTTTACCGCAATACCTCAGTACGGATTCCTTTAAAAAAGTAAAAAACAAAAGGCGGGGTTACGCTGGATCACCTAACATCCAACATTCTGAAGGATGACGTACGTACTTTTATGGGAAAGAGTAATAAAAAAAATTAAAGAGGACATATATACTTATTCTTTATTTAGAGAAAGAAATGGGAGAAATTTGTATAAAATCTAAAAATATTAAGAAAATGTTTGCAAAAATAATAATAGTCTGAGGGAACCTTAAGAACGTTAAGGAGCCCTGCAGATAAGTAATAAAAAAAAACCCTACACGAATTAAATAAATGCATAACATTGAAACAATAATTAACACCCATCCATTTTGTTGTCGTTCAATTTTTTTTAAACCACCTGTATTCAGGGGGGGAATCCCGCCTCCTGCGCAGTAACTGGCTCGTTTTACCTCGCCTCCTGCAATACCATTGGCTAACCCGATCATTCCACCCATCAGTCATCTGCGTAAGCCAATCGAATTGCAGAAAATGCAAGAAATCTCGGAGAACAGGTGTGCGATGGAAGGAAGAATAGCTACATATTTTGCCTCAAATAATATTAATAATTATATTAAATCTGTACAGTCATATCAGTGTTGCAATGATTAATAACAAGCGGCCGAGGCTTGATAAAAAAACAGAATGAAATTATAAAAAACAAACCTTTGATCGAGCAGGCTGGTAAGCTAATCACGCCAAGCAGTTTCTATGCGAGAACCACCAGCTAAATTGCTAATGAGCTAATAAGACCGTTAATTAGCGCTATATGTTTGTTTAGTATTTAAATGGCACTAAAACTTTAAACTGCGCGCGCGCTGCAACCTGCTCTCCAACTTTGTGTGATGGTTCACAGAAAACGAGACAAAACTAGCCAGCTAGCTCAGACGTTAGCTTTTAGGCGATAGCCTGTTGAAACTTAACGTTACATGTTTAACCTGCTGCCAAATAATTTTGTCACAACTAACATTTAATAAAAAATAACGGTACAAAATTTCAAAATTTGTGGAAATATATGGGCATCGCGTAAGACAACAATATCGACTACGCACCTGCTATGCTAACATACCGGTGTTTGGACGGACTCAGCTTAGCTAGCGTCCTCGCGACCTAATCCCAAATATCTCCTTAATGACTACGTAAGTCCACTACTTAGACTATAAAGGTGAACGTATGTAGGGCACTACAAATTAAAATGATGTAATTTGGGACACAGCGCGAGAGTGTGGTTGAAAATATTGGCTTTGTCCTAGAGTATGTCTCCGCCTACTGGAGGGGAGGGCGAAGTGCAACCAGAATAAGACAAAGCAATCTTATTATTAAAAAATAAATTAATAAAATACCTTTTTTTTTTGCATTTTGTACCCACCCTGTGTAGTTCTCTATAATAGTATCTATATATTATCTAAAATGTTTTCTCTAGTTAATTGGGTTACATGATCTTTGCATAAAACCAGATCCTGAAAGACCCAAGAGTCTGTTATAGAACATGTCATGAAGCACCTTGACATCCATTTTATATATATATAAAATTGCATATAAAAATAATTTAAGTATGCATTATATATATA
>JBCNYH010000005.1:14849581-14859586 GCA_039654325.1 Tandanus tandanus
AGCAGTTCAGCGCAGCTGGTGTGATCTCCAAATGAGCATTCGAAGACCCACAAATCCACTCAAGGTCTTGGTATATATACAGTCAGTTTCTAGTGTTAAGCGTTTGCCACCATTATTCCTAGGCTTTCAGAGAAGACAGCGGCTGAGATATTGTTTACACCAGGTGGTGTTGACATTACGTGGCAGACGACCTTGGGCAGACTTTGGGCAGACCATCCAATAAATCATCCAATAATCAAATAGTGCAGTCAATCATTCAATTTAAATATATATTTCATTAGAGATGACTTCATTGGACAGTTCTCCATTTGATCATGTGATCGAGAAGTTCAGCAATTTGCATAAGATTTATGGAGGACCAGATATACGACATTATGACATTTCAGACCGGCAGGCCACAGGCCTTCCACAGTTCATGGGTCCAAAACCCACAGCGCCCCCAGTGGCGCCTGATACCCCGGTTTCCTCAACTACAATTGGAATCAGGCTTTTCGGACCACGGCAGGGAATGTTTTGGGTCTAGCAATATGGCTGCCTGAGCATTTCCGGTGACTTCCGCCTCAGCAGCCCAGTCCGATATCCAGTTATTTTTAGATCAGTGGTTGCATTTCCCAGAATGCAACATCACTGACGTTTTCCTTTCATCTCACAATCCATAAAAATGCCATCTAACACCACATTCCCTCTGTTGAAAAACTATACAGATCATCTACATTGTTTTTTTCATTCTATAACTGTCTTTACATTTCATTTATTTTACCCACAAAGTCTTATGTCATGTGTACAAGATTCAGTCACGTGACATCTATTTTTAGATTCTAAGCTCTCCTGACTTTAATAATAGTGTATCGTTTCCGTTCCACTAATAAAATGATTATATAAAATATAAAATTTAATGAAATGGTCAAAGCATTAGAAGATTGGACCCTTTGTTGTGACACCATATAACAAGCTGAGATATAAGAAGAAAATTATTTCACTGTGCTCTAATGTATGTTTGTGTGTGTGTGTGTGGGGGGGGGGGTATTTAAAATATTTTTCTTAAGATATAACTATCCATCTCATAATTAAAAGCATGGATAACTCATAATTCCTGTGGAATATCTCTGGTTAAAAGCAGTAAACATAGTGATGAAATGAGCGCCCTCTAGCGGCACATAAAAACACAACAGGATGAGATGTAGTGATGCAGAGTTCGGATGCCAGATTGGAGTAAAATCCGTATTTGATGTAATTTTAATAAACTAAAAACTAGGAATAATTTCGAGTTGTAAAGTATTTTTGATAATTGTGCTTAGCTGCTTAAGTATTATTTTGGTCAAGTTATATTCTTATAAATACGTGTACTCTTATTTATTTGCATTTCCAAAGAAAAAAATACTCAGTATAAATTTCAAAGGTTTTATCTTCTATCATTCAGACAACAACTGTATGCTATCAATCTAGTTTAGCATTAAATCAAATTAATCAATAAAAAAAAAAATTCCTAAATCATCAAAACCTCTGCAGTGACTTGCTATGCAGTGTAACTTACCGCTGAATTGCAGTGTGACACCCATAATGCAACCACAAGAAAATTCTAGAGTAATCCAACTTATACAAAACAGGGCATCTCTGGGGTGGGTTTAAAGTGGTTTAAAGTGTGGTCTTACTTGCATAATTTTTCAGCTTAGGAAGAAGAAGAGAACAGCATTATTATTCACACACTCTCTGCATGTCTTATATAAATCCAGACTGACAAGGTGCACCACTACCACCTGACAGTTTGTAGGGATGAGCCTTGCTCGGTGCATACAAGCCCATGAGAGCTAATAGGTCGAACTCTCAGGGAGGGATGGCGTACAACCTCTTCTCTGTCACACAGGGCGGCACAGTGGGGTAGCGGTTAGCACGTCCACTTCAAGAAGCAAGACGTTTCTGGGTTCGGGTCCCGGGCTCGATGAGGGCGTTTCTGTGGGGACGATTCTGTGTCACGTTCTCCCTGTGCTTGCGTGGGTTTCCTCAGGGTACGCCAGTTTTCTCCCAGAGTCCAAAGACATGCACATGATAGGCTAATTGGCTGTTCCAAATTTACGCTAGGGGAGTGTGTGTGTGATTGTGAGCTTGAATGGTTGTTGTTGGCCTAAAATGCACTGGCGAGCTGAATGAATGAATGAAAGGGGGCTTAGATGGAAGGTGCTAGATTGCGGGATCGTGCTGCGAATCTGGCAACCCTGTCCAGCAGTAAAGCAGAGATCTCGTCGCCTGGCAGATTGCGGAGGATAGAGGAAGGCTGATGAGGATGAGTCTGCATCACATCAACATAACATAACAGGGATATTACACCTCTGTATCCAGACACCGTGTTAGTGTCAGTGTTGATTCTACCTCCGTTTTGTTGATTTGCTTGGATAAGGAGTGATCCACAGCCCCCCAAGCAGGCAGGATGGGGAACCGGGGAATGGAGGACCTGATCCCGCTGGTGAACCGGATGCAGGACGCGTTTGCAGCCATCGGACAGAATGCGAACTTGGACCTGCCGCAGATCGCAGTGGTGGGCGGCCAGAGCGCCGGCAAGAGCTCCGTGCTCGAGAACTTCGTCGGGAAGTGAGTCATTTATTTGATTATTATTTTTTATTATTATATTTACTTTTATTTTCCCAGATGGGGATGCCATGGATGTCACTGATGTCATCTTGGTGCATATTTGTCCTCCACCAAAGTCATGCGTTACTCTGAGCAACATCATGTAGAATAATGTCATGATGAGGAATCCAGGATCACAACACAGCCCCTGTCAGGCATTTAAAAAAGAAGGTCAAATAATAAAGTCATGACATTATTGGAAAAGTGCACATTGAATGAAATGATAATAATAATAATAATAATTTACATTTACATTTACAGCATTTGGCAGACGCTCTTATCCAGAGCGACTTACAATTATCTTTTTTTTATACAACTGAGCAATTAAAGGTTGAGGGCCTTGCTTAAGGGCCCAAACAGTGGTGATAGTGGGGATTGAACTGCTGACCTTCGGATCAGTAACCCATCGCCTTTAATCACTAAGCCACCCTGCCCTTATAATAATAATAATAATAATAATAATAATAATAATAATAATGTTCTTAGTTACTCATCCACCCACCCATCCATCCCTTAGTAAGGTGGCATTGAATGAAAGGTGAAAGATGGAAGTTTATCCTCCTATTTCTTTAAAGTCCTCTGCAGTTTTCTCCCTACACACTGCTGCGGTGACACTTCTGCGTTCCCCGAATCAATTCCATAAACATCCCTCCCTACAAATCATATCTCCTCTATTCAACCGTTCCTAATATTCTCCATAAACCCACTAAGATCATGACTGTGTTTAGACACATGTTTAGTTCATGTTGGATTAAAAAAAATGTATCTTGCAAAGGAATAAGAGAATTTTAAACTTGACTAATTAAAATGTCTAAAAATAAGTGCAACAATGATATACTTTAAAGTATTTGGTTTATTGTAATCTAATACCAGGAAATATTGGATACCTGTAAGTGTATAAAAATAAAAAAATGTTATATATAAAATCTAACAGTATATACTGCACAGGAATGGCACACTCTGATTGGTCTGCCCTCTAGGGGATAATAGACATTATTCTGAGTAAATAATGCTTGAACCAAAATGATGGACATACAATGACAGGTTTGCAGGGTCACTTGGAGAAGGCGGTGTCATCATTGTTGTGCTTTAAAAATGGAAAAATAAACTAAAATCTTATTTTAGTTTATTTTTACTTAAGTTTCTGTGTAATATATAGTAAAACCGAATGAGTTCAAAAGGAAGCCATGAGCTAGACAGCGCCTGTGTGGAGCTCACCTAAGCTTCATCTGTCATGGTTAAAATATGTACAAATAAACTCTAAACTATTAAAATCCTGATTTGGTTAGTTTTTATGTTTCTGTGTAGTATATACTAAACTGGTCATTCAACTCAGGCTCGGTGGACGTTGCTGCTTTGAATAGAAACTATCGTACTGTGCCTTTGCACAGTGTGGTGATAGGCTCCAGCCTTCCCACAACCCTAGTAGCATTAAACAGTTTGGCAAATGAGCGATTGAGGCATATTTTTTTATTGGCTTCATTATGGATGTAGACATTCACATGTTGTGCTGTTAACTGTCTGGTGGTCTTTACACAACGTTGGTAAACATCGTTATTGAAATCATTCATAAATATTCGAACGATGGTTTCCAAAGCCAACTCGAACACGGCTCCAGATGATAGCTTGGACACCGTTTGGTCAGTTAAACTCTGGTGAAGATAATTACCATGCTTTGTTTCTGCATGTTTTCTGGCACACACTCTGAGAGGAAGGAGAGTGCACACTGTGTTATGACCTTAGAGCTTGGACGGGTTTGTGAGCTTCGGGTTTTTTAATATCAGGCCCATAATTCAGGGTTCGGTCCGAAAGCAGTAGAGCTGTAGTCATATGGCACAGATCAAGAAGCATTGTTCATGACAACATATGGACTTGTAAGAGATATGAGAATAGGGGAGGACTGAATTCCAAGTGCAGTGAATTTATTGTCATTCACTCGAGAAGTGATTTAAAGGTAATTATGGTTGCTCAGATCAGTTGTAATGTTAGCACAAAATTGATTTCCGATGTCTGAAATCGCTGTGTATCCATTTATGACCTTTAGACCACAGTGTGAACCTCAGATGTGTTGTGCTGCCATCATGGATCTCGTTGTTGTTGATTTTATGTTGGTCATTTCAGGATACTTCAGTGACCAATAACAATCTCTTAAAGATACTCTAACAACCACTGAGATTCAAGGACTGACATGTGACTTTAGCAGCTTGTAATGGTAGAAGCTGCACACTTATTGAGGTATAAAAGTAATATGAGGGGAATGTAGCTTCAAGATTATCCAGGCTTCATTTAGACACTCAGGCACTGAAGAACATGCTGCTGGCTGATTGTCAGTCATCAGCAATCCTGAAATGTGTTGTGCAATTGATATGATTCTCTAGTAAGAGGCATTAGAGTGATACGTGGGGCCTGCTATGCACCATGAAGTCAGCGCTGAGGTTGTTCATGCAGAGAGACAGAGACAGAGTGAGAAGATGAGAGATAGAGAGAGAGAGAGAGAGAGAGAGAAAGAGAGAGAGGGAGGCCATTAGAAAAGCAGTGAGATGTGAATAAACCTGCTAAGTCAAGTCGGTCAGTTTTTAGGAAAAATCTGATTTTTTTTTATAGGCATAGAAATGATCTGACAGAGTTTCGCTTCTTCTGCTACAATTTGTAACACGAGTTAGCAGGTTTTGAAAGTGGAGCTCCTGAAGTGCGCAGGTGCCTGAAAAAGAGGCTAAGGGAAATAGCTTTTTATTTTTTATTTTTTTTGACTTAGCAGGTTTTGAAAGTGGACTCCTCATATACACTAAAGGATACAAGAAATTAATAGAAATCCTGGATTTCAATGAATGACAAAATCATGTGCAACAACATTACAGCATGTAGTCAAGTGCAAAAGTTTGCACACCCCAGAACAAAATCAAGAAGCTAAAGAAGCATCATAGGAAAAAGTTTAGTATCAGGTTTCACAGACATTCCTCAAGTAAATGCACCTTTTAATCAATTAATACTGGAGGGGTAAAAAACGGCATAAACTCAAAAATTTGAGCCGCTTAATCCTAATTAGGGTCACGATGAGGCTGGTGCCCATCTTAGCCGACTCTGAATGAGGGCGGGGAATAAAATATAACAGAAGCTATTAATAAAAAATGAAATGCAATCATGGAACAAAAAAAATTGACTGGCATGTGTTACTTAAATTGCCCTGCAATGGCCTGGCGAGCTGTCCAGGGTGCACTCTGCCCTCGCCCAGAGTCGGCTGAGATGGGCGCCAGCCTCCCCGCGACCCTAATTAGGATTAAGCGGTTCAGAAAATGAATGAATGAATGTTACTTAAGTTAAGCAGGAAGCTGTAACCATATATGGAAAGTAGATGTTCAAGGATTATTAATTGTTGTATTTAGTGGAAATAAACACTTAATAGAGATATGTTCATCATTTATGCTTCTTGAGGAAATAAGCTCTTTAATTCGAGGTTCTGATCATTAAAATCATGGTCAGTTTCCTTTGTAAAGGTCTGCAGATACAGGACTGTGGTCATGTGGTCTAAATGGAATCTGGAGATCAATGCACCCAGATCTGTGGAGTCACAGTGACCGGCCCAACCTGCTTTATTAAGAGTCAGGATTTACTGAAATGAGCATATTTTTATTTTCAGCCTGTCATGACTCTCCTAAATTCTCACAAAGCCTGTCTACCATGCTGAGGGTTACCAGGGCAGCCGTCCAATCGCTGCGTTGCTTTTTGCCTCTAAGGTGGAGCTTTTCATGCTCTGATTTGCACGTATGGATCTGGGTCGAGCTGTCATTGGCTGGTGCATGCCAAGGAGATGACAAACCTCATCGATCACCTTGATATCTCTCTCTTTCTCCTTTTACCAGTCTCCCACTCTGTCTTTACATCAAAAGGCAGGAGTAATCTGAGGAAATGAAATGAAATAGATGCATAGATTTTTAAAAACTGTTATTCTCATATAGCGCATATGTCCCAGACTTCCCACGAAGGATAAAGCGGCGTAGAAAATGAATTGAAATGAAAATGACTTAATTTCATTTTTTTAATTAGATTCCTGGAGAAAAAAATAGCGGTTTATATATATAGTTGAATATGCGGATGATTTATTCTCTTCTGCAGCAGAGCATGCAGCTCAATGGCCCATCGATCCAGGTGGAAATGTTTGATATATAACACCAGGTGCGAACTTTCTCACTCAGCCTTGAGCTGTCGGATCTGTAAATATCACACTTTCAACAGAGTAGCTGATGTAGATGTGAAAGTCATTTTACTCCGTGCAAATGCACATGCTGCAGTACACTCAGTACCAGAATAGCCAATTAGCCTAATATCTTGGAATTTGGACTGCGGGAGGAAACTCAGTCACCCAGAGGAAACCTACACATGCATGGGGAGAACATGCAAATTCTACACAAAAATGCCCTCGCCGGGCACGGGGATCAAACCTAGCACCTTCTTGCTGTGAGGTGAGAGTGTTTACCGTTATGCCACTGTGCCCACTATCTCTAATTAACTAAAAATTCATTCATTCATTTTCTAAGCCGTTTAATCCTAATTAGTGTCGCGGGGAGGCTGGCACCCATCTCAGCCAACTCTAGGCGAATGCGGGGTACACCCTGAACAGCTCGTCAGGCCATTGCAGGGACAATACACGTTGCATGTTTTTGGACTGTTGGATGAAACCGGTTGCAAACTCCTCACAGAAACAGCACGAGCCCGGGAATCTAAACCGAGACCTTCTTGCTGTGAGGCAAACGTGCTAACCACTGCGCCACCATGGCATAGTGATTAGCATGTCCTCCTCATAGCAAGAAACCCCTGGGTTCGATTAGCGTGTCCCTAGGTGTGAGTGTGAATGGTTGTGTGTGTGTTTCCCTGCGATGGTCTGGAGAGCTGTTCAGGATGTACCCCGCCATCGCCCATTGTCAGCTAAGATAGGGACCAGCCTCCCCGTGACCCAGGATTAAGCAGCTCAGAAACTGAGTGAGTGAGTGAGAGTAGGAGTGCACAGGAAGCCCCCAGTACCACTCCAGTATGTATTCTTGTACATAAAGAAATTGTTCGCAGTCCTATCTATTATATTTTCTGGGACGATGCAAAAAAAGATCTAAAAATCTAAAAATGGTAAAATGTGTGGGTGAGCTTAGCGTCTCAAAACACAAGATGGGTTGAGATGAATTCTTACATTCCCACAGCCATTCTGAATTGTTTCTCTGGTTTCAGCACCAAGGACAGTTCCCAAGCAAACAGCCAAAATCCACAATGTTCTACTTCTAGATTTCTGATTTGGGTCACTTCACTAAAATGTTAACAATGACTGAGGCCCAGAATGAGAACAGAAATAAAGACAACATGCATGGAGGGTTTTTTAAAGGCTATTTTATATTCTTAAGCCAGAAATCTAAAATATAATATATGGCGAATAGCTGTGTTTAATCATGATGCACAAAGCAAGGTGTGTAAAGGCATGGTTCTCCAGGGATAACCATGTTGAAGCACTCAAGAGTCCTGCACAGACAACTGACCTCAACCTCACTGAACATATTTGGGATGAACCGGAATGCTGTCTGCACATCAGACCTCTGTACGCGACATCCCTAATGGCTGTCATGATCACTCACTCATTTCCCAAACTGTTTAATCCTACTACTGTCACGGGGAGGTCGACCTGCCTATCTCAGCCCACACTGGGCAAAAGTGGGGTACACCCTGAACAGCTCACCAGGCACGCACAACCATTCACACCCACACTCACATCCAAGGGCAATCTGGAACAGCCGGTTAGCCTAACTTGCATGTTTTTGGACTGTCGGAGGAAACCAGAGCACCCAGAGGAAACCCACACAAGCATGTGAGAAACTTCAGATCCAGTACCAGTTTAGCATTTCATCCAAGCGCAGTCAGTATCGGATCAGTTCATCTATATGTACTGTAATTCATTACCGTATTCAGATGGTGAACATAATGGAAGAACTACATCTTATTTAGAGAAAGAGATAGAGATAAATAAAAGAGATAAAAAGCCTTCCTGAGCCTCTGTCTCACCGCTGAACCGGATTATTTCTAATCTGCTGGTCAAGCGCTGCCCAACAACACTGAGCCGTCAGATTCAATCTCAGACAATGAAACACACCAACTGTTTTTTCGATTATACAACGTGGTTATTACATTGTACTGTAATTTATACAGGTTGGAAGGCATTGATTAATTTTCTCTAACTGAATTTTCCATAACACTGTTAACAGCACAGCAGATAACTCAGTCACTCACTATCCATTCTGTCAAATCCGACTCGGTGACTCTGTTATACAGTTTTCTTGGCAAAGGTTTTAGGTTGCCAGGTCATTCCCACCAACCCCATTTACCCCGGCCTTGGGGCCGACATGCACCTGTGTTGCCATGGTTGCATGGCTGGGCCATTCACACTCACACTCACACTTAAGGGAAAATTTTGAACAGCCAGTTAGCCTACTGTGCATGCCTTTGGACTGTGGGAGGAAACCGGAGTACCCTGACAAAACCATGCACACGAGACGAGGACATGCAAACTCCACACAGAAACGCCCTCGCTGAACCCGGGACTCGAACCAGGGCCTTCTTGTGTATTATTTGAGACATGTTAACCACTACACACACCACCGTGTCTCTGCTTCATGTCAAGCCCCTTACACATGATCACGGTCTGATTGTTGACTACAGGATGCAGAAACATTGCTGAGACAAAGCAAACAATGTTTGATATTCCCAAAGGGGTGCACAGCCATTTTGTAGGAACTATTTGTGGAATAAGAGACGCTACTTGTTAACTGGTTCGACCTGGAAAAAAACCCCAACAACTATAATACAGATAAATAAATATTTAATAAATAAATATCACAGGTATCGTGATGTATCGCTTATTACACTCTTAATAAGCACAACAATTCTTCTTCTTTTTATCTCTCTCTTTCTTGCTCTATCCCCTGCAGTGTAATGTTTGCTGGTGTGTGTGTGTGTGTGTATGTGTGTCCTCTGCACTTGCTGGATGGCTGCCACATGACAGTGTGAAGACAGCACAGAAAAGAGAGAGAGAGAGAGCGAGAGAGAGAGAGAGATAGAGAGAGAGAGAGATAGGGAATCAGAGTTAGAGATAGAGAAGTATGGAGGGATGGAGAGGAGGAGGAGGGGAATAGGGCACAGTGAGATTATGATGAGGAGGCGGAGCAGCAATCTGTCTGTCTCCATCACTGCTGATCTGGGCTGAGCATGCATTCTGCCTCTATGGGGGATGGGAATGTGAGAGAGAGAGAGAGAGAGTGAGGGGGGGGGGAGGGAGGAAGAGGAGAGAGATAGAGGGAGAGTGAGCGAGGGAGGAGGAGGAGGAGAAAGACATACAAATAGAGATTG